>DWON01002263.1:0-21174 GCA_018251015.1 Phocides pigmalion okeechobee
AACTTCTGTTCTATTTGAGATTGGACGTGGTTGTCCATGGGCTGCAGTGACCACTTAACATAAGGTGGCCTGCATGCTCGTTTCTTACTCTTTCACAATAAAAAAAATAGTTTTGCCTATACTTGTTGTGAACACCACTTTATATACTTTGAGAAAAGTGATTTGGTAAGACTGTGGAATGAATAATGCTCTCCATATTATCGCATTTCTTACCAATATTAAAGTTAAATGGGAACATTTGTTACCTTTTAACTCAAAGTATAATAATTTAAAATTAACATTTGTAAGTCTTTACCTACTCTGCTTACTAGATCCAAGCATAACATTTGATTTTTCAAAGTTAGTTTTGTACTACAAATTAATTAGCATTTGCTTTAAGGGTCAATGAAAATAGCATGTAGAAAATAAATATCTTTATACATGTCTGACAGTTCTGTATAAAGTTTACAAGGTTGTACGAAATCTACCAATTCCAAAGTGACCAGCATGGCGAACTGCGGCTTTATTCATTTTATGTTCAAAGGACACGTGTCTAGTAACAGTAATATATTAATGATAAATAGTAATGTGTGAGTGGTTGCATTCGAAATACGAAAACTGGAATTTCAGAACAGTATTGCTGTAGTTAAGCACTTTAACTTCAATAGTTTTATTGACGAATTCTAAAAAAAAAATGCGATACTTCTCATGTCGGTAAATGATACGTCTATAGTTATTTCTAAGGTTGGCCGCAGATCAGTTGCTACTGAGGTTTTAGTTGGAACGGTTCTTGTAAGTGTTCCCTAATCATATGCTTCAATTCAAACTAGAAAACACAATCATGTAACACTGGTACAATAAAGCATTTAAAAGGGGTAATAAATCATTAACGAAGCAAAGGTTCAGTGCTTAGGGCTGGTCTTATGTCGTTACATTGATACTTCTGGGAGGAGACGGAAGGTTCGTGAACTTGTATTTTTGTAACTTCATCAGTCTATATGAATCATTTTTTATGAGTAATAAAACCACGTTGAACTTGAATAAACAACCAATTTTCTTTTGAAAGAATTTTGGATTAGTTCGACTATTCGATAATAGATGGCGCTACGCGTACGGGTTCCTAGTAGTTTTATAGTTCGAGTATTCGCCGTAACAAACAGCGCCAGGGGTAAGATGTACTTCATAAGACACTTCGTTATAAGTAATTATAAATATTAATTAGGTTTAATAAACATATCGGCATTAATATTTTAAATTGAATGTAAGCATTAATTCGACTGCCAATGAAAGTAGCAAGCATGGCATAGCACATGGGCCGTTTAAGCTAATTAACAATAGATCGAATCCGACTGCAGCAACAATGAAACACGAAGAATAAATGTCAATTTCACAAACGACGAGGAGGGTTCGGTTTTAAATCGAATTCCGTTTAATAATAGTACCGCGTTAGAGTTGAATGTACTCTTGATAGCACGATAGTTTATTGTATTGTAGACATTGTAATGTTCTCATATTGGCTTTTACCATTTCTCGCTTATGGTCGTCATAAATTTTATTTTCTAAACATGCGCTGTATAAATTGATTGTATTTGTCACTGATGTATTTGTGATTGTATTGACGGCAATGCCAAAGCACCTTGTAATTTATAAGCGCGGTAATTGAGATGCTGATATCCAATGCAGACAGACGGCTTGCAGGTGTATTTACATATAAGTCGTCGTTTGTAAATAATAAAATAATCCAGTATCGAACGACACTTGACGTATGCGGATAGTTATTATTGTAAAGAACATACACACACAAACTATCTACTGAACGAGACGAAATACTTATGTATATATATATTTAACATACATTTACCCACGTTGACTTCATTAGGTATTTTGTAAAGCTAAACCTCGTAATGCGTATAAGTAAAAATCTAGACTTACCTATTATGTAACTTAACATCAAAATAACGGCCAGAGTAAATGTCGAAGTTAACTAAGCATACACGCTATACCTTCACACACCCTCATTAGCAATTAATTTCACCTACCTACCTTCGGAGCGAGGTCACTTATCCGATCTGTTTATAAATAAAACAAGTGCTATATTTATACTAAGACCGGTATCGTTGTGAAAAACGTCACCCGGGAAAGCTGGCCATTTTTAAAAAGCTTCCCACCACAAAATAAACCTGAGCTATTTAGCTTTCGAATAGAATCGGATGAGACCCCTTGACCGTGGCTTGCGATTAAGATCTGCACAGTGAATTCGTTCATTTAAAACATAAAATGAGTCGGAATTGACGAAAAATCTCGTTAAGCGCCAAGTGCAGTTCATTGCTCGGAAATTCGCCTCTTTATTGAGATTATCTATTTCTCTAATCTTCTGTCCAGCTGGCTTACTGCCGAAGCTCGTAAGAAGTTTTTTATGTTACAAAACTGTTAAACGAGTATTTATACCACCTGATTTTAAGTGTCGCCTGGTCACATCCACCTTCGATCGAAACTGAACTTCTTTCTGACGTCTTGTATAGATGCGTCGCTGCTCTTGAGGACTAAGAGTTTCGCTTGGAATCTTTTTGTAAGTATAAATGGCAAATACACTTCTCCAACCGAATAGAAGAATTTCTTCACGGCAGATAAGTACAAAAATATGAACATAATCATAGTCAGACATACATGTTTTTAATATAAGGGAAGCAGTAAACATGGGAACACCAAAACCAAAAAAGTTGGTTCAAAACTTTAATTTTTTAAAATTTCATATACGTGATTTGAGTATCGAAAATTTACATTTTAATATTTCACTATAAATCAAGTTTAATAGGGTCTTTTTAGTACATAAGTATAAGTTTAGATAATCACTTAAATGCTTATATTAATCTAATTCCTAAAATAACATTTAATATTTCTATATAAATTATAACAAAAAAATTGTAATTCTTTTATAATAGTACACCTTTGTTTCAAACTAATCACAACTACCTATAGCGTACCCATCGGTGACTTTCCGTCCTCTTTATCGTTTAAAGTAACATTAAGCTCCAGTCTGCAACGAGAATAATTATCAGGGTTCGAGGGTGTGAGTATGAGGGACGGTTCACCCCCTCCCGAGTGACCACTGCCCCCGTTGCTTAGCAACCGCCACCTCATCATCATAAACAGATAACCCGCCATCTTATAGTCCATACAAAGATCGTAGATAACTTATAATTTATGAAACACGTTGGTAAAACAATATATTTGTACATTACTGAGTACCTGCTCTACGATATTTTTGTATTTGACATGTCCGCATTGACTTTTCACGACTGCAATTTATTCATGAAGAACTAAATGCGTTTAAATAAAAGTATAAATAAAAAAGTATAAATATTCGTGTGATGAAAAAATGTGACAGCAGCTGTCAAAGGAATCGGCACAATATTTATAAAAGTTTTCAAATAAAAGTGTCAAGCAAATTTTCGACTATTCTGGTGTATTTCGATTTCTTTTGTACAAACCTTGCTTTTATAACTACGTACCTAAAATCAACCAAGTCCGACGAGTCGTACCCAAGTGATCTTCTTACATATTACATGCGACAAATGAATTTTACTTGTATCAAAGATTCTAAAGTCTTAGGGATTTTTATTGATACTGCAGTGTGTTAAACTAAATATAGTGATGAGTTTGTACACGAATATATTAATTATTTATAGATAAAATGTTTATTCAATGCAACTGATCCAATTAGATAATTTAATGACAACGCACTTTTTGCTGCGGTCGCCGATATAAAAATACCATATTGATTGTCGGTGTTTCAGTGATCTTGTAGTCATGTTATAAATATTAATGAGAAAGCAACAACGAACCATATTTGGCATCTTTTAATTGTATATAGGAGATTAAGCCAACAGCAATTTTAAAAGTTTGTATTTTTGGTATGAAGGGGAGACGGATTGTAGCTTCCTCTTATCACTAAAACGAGTATATGATGAAAATGTATAAACATCCCTTCGATGATATGATTGTAAATCGTAAATATGCTCCATGCTCCAGGACATTGCTGGAGTTAAGTTGTACTGTTGTGACGTTATGATCTAATTGATATCAACACTTATGATTTTTATTATACCTTTCGTTAATTCTCGTCAGTCATTTCTTCTTATATATTTTTTTTTTATTTTTTTAGTTTGATTAACAGTAATAGGGTGATTTTTAGTTTTTAAACTGTAATTTTCGCGTTTCATTAGTTATAACAACTATAAATTAAGCTTTAAGGTAATATTGATAATAGGCATCACATTACGTATTTTTGTCGCATTTATTTTAATTTCACGCGTCTTAAAAAACATCAATTCACAAACTCTAAGTATCACACGTAGGTACTTAAAAGAATTGTAAATAATCGGTTTTAGGTAAATAAATCTGCTCCTATCCGTAAGGTAATCCTTTCTCTTAAGCATTTAACCCTCTGTTTAAAGTGTAAGCTGGCTGAATTTTTAATAAATTTCAAAGAGATGTCAATGGAGTGTTTTATTTTGCATAGGGCTTAGCGTGGGCTTGGGGTGCGCGAGTAGATTTCGGTGTACGTCATTTGTTTGTCTCGGGAGCACCCTTGCCTCAACCCTGCACTCCGATTGCACTTATTGTTGACAGAATATCAAATGATATCATAATTGTTTACATATTGTTCGGCGTGATGTGGGTGTTCGGTGACAAATGGAGGAAAACAGGTTTATGCTTTTAATTTAAGTAGGTTCGAGTAGGAATATTTATATCCTAACAATAGTTAAAATAAAAGTTTATAGAAAGTTAGCTGTAAAAAAATCAAAAGCTTGTCGCAGTGGAATTCCAAGTGACAATGAACAGCATGTAAGTCTGTTTTTCTAAGTAATATATTTTTATATATACTAAATATCGCAAGGAAATCTAAAAGTTATGTAAACTCTACTAACCGCATCTTGTTGGTACGATGGACTACGGTCTTAACCTGAATCTCCTTGTAAGAGGGCACTAGTTGGGAATTTCAGATCAAAAGATATACTTACAAATAAAAAAAGATGGGGAATGACATGAGTTAAAATAAAATGTCATGATTTTTGTATGTAGCACGAAGTTTTTGTAGCTATAAATAAACATTTCTCTCGTACTGTTTGTTTCAACAGAGAAACATAAGTATAGTGGTGTTTGTTTTTATCAACGTGTAAACGTAAGTGTGAGTGGCTGGAGCAGGATGTCAGTGAAACCTGGACGGCTAAGCGATATCAATTAAATTCTAGTGGACAAATGTAGCGAAAAACGGGCGAGAACAGAGGAGATTACCGTTGTTACAGTTAAACAACGTGTATCTGAATGTACAACATACGGAAACGAGATATTATTTCCTTTATATACAAGAAGAATGAAATTTAAATTATTTTTGTCGCCAAATTAACTTTAATTATATATTGTATACTTAATTATCGCGTACATAAAATAATATTTTTATTTCCGAAAGTTAAAGAAATAAAGCAATCGCTATCGTTCGATCGCCGAAAAATTAATGTTTCACAAAATTACATTTTTTAAGAGTCGTTCAGGAAAAGAAATACAATGATAGGCTTTATAACGTTCTAGTTTAATCAATAGGTACAATCAAAGAACTTACATTAGAAGACCAGTACAGGGAGGAACCATATAATTTACAATCGCCCGCTATTCAAAGGGCATCAGTCGGTTTCAGGCTTAAAAAGGGTAATAGATGCATGTCTTGTCGGCCATTGTCTTAGCCAAGGTAATCGCTTCCGTGAGAGTATCGGCCGTCGGACCGCGATCGTCCGATCTGACAGTTTCAATTTGTATGCCGACCACCATGGCACCGGCCACCCCACACGTTCTCACGCCAACTTACCTAATTATTATTTTACTTTTTAACCAATCTAACATATGTTCGTCGTTAACAATTGTAAGTCGTGACTGCGTTACCAACTTGATTGGATTTATTTTCATATTTCGTTCATTAACGTGCGACCGGAGACATTTACATAACAATTTCGTTTCCAAACGAAATAAAATAACAAATTTTGAATTCTATGCATGTATTACGTTTAATTCGACCAGGAGAGGGAAAAGTTTTCTCAGCGAGAGCCCCATTTACCTAGAAAATTATAAGACGTAGATTTTTAATCTTTTGATGCAAAAACAGAAGGATTTGTAGGGGTAACGTTCACTAGTTTTTATTTTTAAGTAACTTTGTTATTTGTGTTTGTGACTATGCCTGTTTTTCTCAATATATCTTATAACGGAGGAATAGATTTTGATCTGTTTTATTCGAAATATTTCTCAAGTACGTGTCATGAAAATAGCTTTCGTAGTTTTAAAACTATCACTATTAGTGATTTTGTCGGGGTTGATCTATGATTATTTAAAATTACATTTGTTAATTATACTTGCTTTATGTTAGAATTACGGTTATTAAAACATGATAGTAGATCGAATAGAAATATCGAGGGTATGTTTAGGTTGTAGGTTCTTTCTCCATCACTAAATATTAAAGTTCTTCATCATCATGTTATCATCATCAAAAATGGATAAAAAAGGCTATTCACGTGGCTAAGTGACGATCTAGTAGATACTGGGTTTTACATTCAATCCCCAGCATCAGTAGGATTTAATCTTAAACTTGTGTGTGTCTACTATCTTTCTATTTACGTGGCAACCATAACCTAGTTATTCGAGTGTAAAGCATTTCATATAGAAAACATTTATTTATTTAAAGAGAATATGGAAGATTTTGTATGTAACTAGATAAATAAATAGAATGTATAAAGCGATTATGTATTTCCACGTTACTGGACTACTAAAGTGTCGAAACAATTATATCCTTATGTAGACAGTGTTAACTCGCCTTGTTATCTGATAGATAAATGATTTCAGATATTAAAATACTTCTATAATTATCTATTGTTCAAAATAAATATTTCGTGGTTTGAGTGTGGACATACCATCGCATTATTTGTACCTTATATCAACGGTGTACCGTTGCTAAATTCTGTTTTCAATGATATGTTAAAATGTGTTTAAAGATGGGAGAACTATAGTTCGATCGGGGAGGTACCACCGCCGTCCTCATAATTCACCGTAAAACGTTGCTTGTGGTGGAGAGATGCGGTAGCCGGCTACACTTTGAAGCGAGGCAACCATCTTAATCCTCATGAGTAGCAACGCATCTACATTCGAACTCAGATAGAATTTCGGTCGTGTTGTTGTGGCTGTACGTGGATGTCTATGGGTTGCGACCACTTATCATGAGGTGGTTTGCATGCTCGTTTGCAACCCTACTCACATAAAATAATGTTGTAGTCAACTTTTCCCGTGGAAGTCGATATTACAGTACCATAAAATAATTCTGTACTATTTTTACTCTATAGATACATATGTATATTTGAAGCAAATTTAATTTTCTATTTCATCCGCTTTCTTGCAAACTTTTTACATGTAATTTACTTCATTACCTGTGGAATTCCCAAAATACCTTTGTTTGTAATCACTTATTCTTTACACAGAACCTATCTGTAAAAAATCAGGATTATAGTTTCATATTATCTATGTGTTGATTCGCTTTTTGATGCGTCAGTCAGTCACCTTTTAATATATAATAATGTTATAGATTATATAGAAAGTATATAAGACTGTTATGGTGATTTATTGACTTTAGATCTGACCATTTGAATTTTACTGGTCACTATAGTCTTAGAAATACAGTGCACAGATTAAAATAGTATTACAATATCATTTCTGTATTACAGATTCAAATAAACAATTTGTTTTATTTCTTTTACAAAAGATAAAATACATGGTTGTTTTCCTTCCCCAAAACAAAAAACTAAGTAAGAACTGCATCACGTGCGGTAGCGTTGGAAGCGTTGAAAGGTGAAAATGTTGCAAAGTGTGTGTTGGACAACGAATAATGGAGCGTCCCGTAGCCACAGAATCGTAATCGACGATATCTTACATCTTAAAAAGTATACAACATATCGTAATGAAAGCAATTATCATTAAAAGTGTACTTAGATTTACTAATACAACATTTATGTTAGAATTGTATATATCCATACAACAAAAAAGTGAACTAATATCTTTCAGAGTACACTTAAATTTGAATGAAATGTATCCTACATTTCATTAACTTTACTTTTTTTGTAAACCTATTTTATGGGCTATGCGCTCACGTCAACACTTACATTTTTTCTCAGATATGTGTACAGGCTGCATCTCATCATTATATTATAGTCGTAAAAAGATCATATTTGGCCGCTAAATTCCATATTAGCAGTGACTTACGGACGTATTAAGAATAGATGGACTAAAGCTTATATTAAAATTATAAGAGTTCCTTTTTTAGGCAGTCGGATAGGGAATCCTAAAACTGTGCATTCACCATCTGTAAGATGAATGAACAAGGCTCATATGCTGCGGGCACACGCGACATGGCGCGGGCACGCTTCGCCACCTACCTATTCAGGATGTGTCGATTATGGTATGGTTCTAATGGTGGCAACCCGCTTAGGCACTACTGTGAAGTGCGGCTTTTTACCAGTTTTCTTGCCCCCGCTGCGTCGGCCGAGAACGGTATGACATATAACGGCGATATCAAGAAATTCATACTTTTTTATAATTCGCAGTAGATGCACGTTAAAATTATGCTCATGTCGATATGGCCTTGAATTAATTAACGCGACGTATTTTTTATTGCCGCTATCAATAAACCTGCTGGCTATGATATGTATCTACGTCTTGTTCTCAAAGATAATTTATTTTTTATTTCATTTAAACCATTCATAATAGGATATAACCCAAACTACTAAGCTATCTTTGCATAAAAATATCTTGTGTGTGAGAAAAAGTTAATTAAAGAAAGGTTTAATTAGAACGTACAGAAAAGATATTGCCATTTCCGTCCATAAATTTAAAGTCACAAGTATAAGTTAGGGAATTTCTGGCTAAAATTATAATTGCGAAATCAGCAAGTTTCCTAGAATGAACCCTAAATACTTCTACACTACATATGCATTACATACACTATTGACTTAGTAGTTTGAGGAGATGTATGAATATCTAAACGAGATTGTTTAGGTTAGGCTTTTATTGTAATTAGTTTTAAGAAAGGGGTTTACATGGGCATGGTCGGCTTTTCCATAAGCGACATACTATAATATATTTTATAAATATATTACGCTAGGTACATACTAGAGATAATATGGAATTAAGACTTTTAATCCTTGAAACGCTGCAAATTCTCAGTGAAACAGAAAAAGTGTTATTACACCAAACATGCAAATGTTTATGGCTATTGAAGACGTTTTTAGCGCCTCATTATAGGTAAAGTGCAGTATGAATCGAAAATTGCTGGCTGCTATTCAAATATTCTCCTTACATATGCGTGTATTAGCGCAACACATAAGCGTATGTATTGCGAGAATCACATTAGTGACATTAAAATCCTCCTTGCATTCGTTAGCGGCGGCTGTGTATGGCAAAATATGTGAACCGACTCGCTTTTGCTGCTCGCTCCGTATGATTTTCAGAAATGGCTACGGCTTATAGGCAGTAAGGATACAATATTTTTATGCGTTGCGTTTTTCCTTAGTGGTTGTTTTTACACCCATTACCGTATCTAAAGTAGGAAAATCGCTCGAGATGCTACATTCTAATGACGGCTTGCGGCCCGCGCGTGCGCCGCTACTCAACCCACACATTCAGGGATGGCTAACATTGCATATTAACATTGTACATTTATAATAAATTAACGATTAATCGGAGTTTTCGCTAATATTTTTTTATAAATATCTTAGTAATTGATATTGTAAATGAAATGGGAGCAACTTTTGCTACCTTACAAAGAGATTATTGTTTTTTTTATCGATTCCAATAAGTACCTGCATTATTTTCGGCACTTTTAATAAAAAAGAAATGAAACAATAATAAATGTAAATAACTAATATGAAAAAATATTTTTGGAACTTGTGTAATTGGAAATTTGTGTAATTAAATTTTATCATTTATGCCGAATGATCAAAAATGCCACACAATAAGACCTCAATAAATTCGTACTAAAATTTTAGGTCAATATTTATGTTTTAAATATTGATAATAAAGATATTGATATTCGAAAAAGTATAAGAAGTTTTTAAGGTGTTTTGAGCTTAACTATCACATAATTCCGACATTGATTTGTGAAGAACGAAAATTTTTATTTCAGATATAAAAAACTATAATATAACTTAGGTATATAAGCAACCGTCATGAAATATTTTCGTAACATAGATACATATAGTGATATATATGTGTTATTAATGTTGCATCTACTATACTTTATGCCTCGATAAGATCCAATCCACAAAATAAACAATGTCGACAAAACAATGTTTGACGAAATATTTATGATAAATACTATTTCAACACAATTAGGTAATAATGCTACATTGCTTCTCGGACAGGTACCAAAATGTTGTAATATGATATAATTGAAGGTAAAATAACTTTGTATATGAGTGGTTCTTAGACCATATCTTCGACGGGGTCCTACAATCATCGCAGTCATAATTTGATGTCAAGCAACTCTTGTGTCTCAGTTGGAGATGTGCGGTTGCTGGCTACACTGATAAACGAAGTGACTATTTTAGTCCTAATGAAAAGTAACATATGTAAATCAGTCGTATTTGAGTAGTATGTAGATGTCCATGCGCTGCAAAGACCACTTAGTGTCGCGCCTACACGTGCGTTTGCTACTCTACTCATCAATAAGGAAAGTCTCAGAGCATAGTGGTTGTTCTGTACGGTAGATAAAGACAGCGAAATCAAATGAGTTTGAAATTTTAAAAATGCCCTTGTCATAGCCCTGGATATTACTCGGTTACTTCAAGAAATCGTATCTACATAATTATTAGGCATCAAAACAGCTCAACATAAATAGTTAGGTATCTCGTTTTTCTATCAGGCCCTACATTCCATTTACCATGTGTATGAACGCAGATTGTTATCAAAGAAAAATTTATATAATTTTCATTAATTTATTGATTTGCGATGAATTATACCTGAACCATATTATTTTCGGATTAAATTTACTATAGATACATACCTATTCATATCTCAGATAGATACATACTAAGTTAAAGTAAGGGATTCAGACTTATTTATATTTATTATGTATATAAACTATTCCAATAATTTTGATATTAAAATACTAGTTAAAACTCATAAATACTAAAAGCTTTAGTAAAAAACTAGCTAACTCCAAACATTTGTTAATCTAGTCAACCTGATAATTAATGCAAACGAAACATGACAAGCAAAAAAATCTGCATAAAATGTTAACAACATTTATAAAGCTTAAGCAACATCTCAACGTCGAGTCTGCTTTATATCCCTTCAATCCATTTTGCTTGTTAATATTGACCATTTATTTCGAAGAAAACGGTCGTCGCCGTAAAAAAAGACAGTGAATAGAAGCGTTTAGCGCGCTAATTTGAAGGAGTCGGTCGGAGTGTCGGTGTACGATGGCATCTTCACGGCTTACAATAGTAAACAATTGTGTCGCGAGGACGCAATTACACCGCGGCAGCTGCGCGAGCGCCGGCGTCACGCCGAGCACCGGCGAATCGCGCACATCACGCTCCGCTACCTCTCGACTTATGCTAATGGCCACCGATCCGCGTAAATTGGAGTGAGCTTGCTGCAAAACAAAATGCGTCCGCCTCTTTATCTTATTACTTTAGTATTGGCCAGCCCCGGGACTCAGGCTTGCACGCCTTATCTATCCCGTAAACTCTATGCTCGCGTCTCATGGCATATTTTCACACAACACCAACCCTATGACTCCCGGTCGCCAGTAAACCCGCAGATTGGCAGTCGGAGTGAAATTCGAATACAAAAACTAGCGCGGGAACGAACGTGAAACCGATTAAAAGGCCACATCACGATTTTGTATGCACTTTGCACTCATTCGATCTCATGTGGAAGGTACTAGCTACTCTACCGGATACTTTACTTTTTGTTCTCAAAGATTATTCAAAGGTGCCTTATAATTAAAGCGTTCCTGGAGCATTTTATGTTTCCTTTTCTTTCCCCGCGCCGCGAATGCATCTTTATAAGAGAAATCCTAATCTACAAAGTCAGAAAAAAGTGCAGGCATTCAATTAGTAAGTCTGGTTACTGGAGCGCTGTACTTAAATAAAATAAACGGTGAAACGAAAGGTATGTTTTTATAATCACACGAAATCCATCACGGCGAAGTAGCACGATGATTGAATATTCATCCGTGGATCAATAATAATAGATCCCATCAGCGGCTGGTATGTGGCATCACATTTCATATAACTCGTAAGACTTCAATACATCGCACCGTGAAATGTGTCGATACAAAAACTTAACTAACTATAACTGCTAACGTGTGAATCGTATTAAAAAGCTGTTTAGTCATTCGCCTTCATAAACGGGTGGCATTCGATTTGTCGTGATTAAATTTCGTCCATTAGTACACCGTTAGGCTGATCGATAGATGTAAACGGATAATGTATTTAATAATCCGGCAAATAGATTTCGGTTGCGAAATGTTTTGTATTATCTGATAATAAATTAGTATAAACAGCCGTTACAGTTACACGGCAGCGACGAGCGGGAAAATAGAGGCGTGTAATTAGATATAAGTATACGTATTAACACTTTTTAAACAGTTATTTAATTGCAACTCCATACTATAGCTCTATTCGTTGTCTTACTTATTATATATACGAAAACTTTAGTAACCAAGGAAGATGTTTCTTGCACAGTCATTCAAATTATCAAATACTAAATTTATGCGTTTAATGCAAGAAAATAGAATCCAAATGATGTCTGATACAATGTATAAATAATAATCTCATATTTTATAAAATGAACTGAAAGTTATTGAGTTCAATTTGAACGAAAAATATTTTTTATGTAATAAGAGTAGCAAACCAGCATGCAAACCACAAGATGTTTAGTAGTCGCACCTTATAAACATCCACGTACAACCATAAACACGACCAAAATTCTATCTGAGCTCGAACGTAGACACGAGGGCTATGATGGTCGTCTTGCTTCAAAGTGTAGCCGGCAAATGCTCCTCTTCAACCGAAACATAAGTAATGCTTTACGGCAGATTATGAAGGCGGCGGTGGTACCACCTCGGTCAATCGTATAGTTCTAGCACCTTTAAAAAACCTTGGTAGAGAAGAGTAACAAATGCAAACCATTTGATTTTAAGTAATCTTTATAGCTACTGTCTAAGATATGCATTAAACAACACATTTGCAATTTAAACATAAGAATTGCTTCACGGCGGATAATGAGCACGATTGGGTACCTTCCCGGGCTAGTATAGATTTATAACTCAGAAAACACGTCGCAGTCTTAGATACGCACATTCTAACAAACATGTCTCGTTTATTTATATTGGCATAGGTAATTGTAGCTATTAATGTCATGTGAAGTCAGAGTAAAGCGTTAGTGTCAGTACAAAAGGCAAATCAGGTACATGATTGTATAAAACGACACGTAGTGCCGTTAAAGAGCGGGTAAGTAATTTTGTTCAATTGTCTTACGAAGCGGAGTTCGCAATAAACAATCGTTCATATTGAATGAAAGGAAATGTCTGTCTGGAAATTAGCTCGGAAACAAGAGAAAACCTTTTAAAGCTAGCTTTATTATATTAAAACGTTTTAAATTGTAAAAAGTAGCAGTTCACTGACTGGTCTAATGTGTTTTGCTTGTTCTTTGCGTTTACGTACGCTTTTCACATTTTTATGACAGTAAATGTTGTGTATCGCCAGAATATATTCACATTTACTACATTATGTAATACACAAAAAAATATTTTACCCTTTATTATTTAGTTTTTTATTACATATGAAATCATCTTAGTCTTCAGAAATAGCAATGTCTGTGATCGTCTTCAGATAAGACTTCTGTTCTACATGAAGCAGATGATTAACATTGGGTCCATGGGCTACAGTCGCCACTTTTTGACCTCGTTACTATTATTTTTTATACAGGTACTACTAACTTTCTATGCAGTTTATCGATTCAGAAGGCAGTTTAATTTAAAATAATTGAATAATGCTTTAAAAAGAATCCATCATCGTCATTGTAGATGCCATGGTGGACCCATTACATTTCAAGATAAACACCCAGCAACGTAACCGATATTCAATATCGAAAATAGCACATCAGTCTCATACATTCGTAATTCAGTCATATTAAGTAATTTAAAACATTATCTTCTTTAAGTACGTTATTTATTGGTAGCATTTGTACTTTACAAAACCTACAATCGACGATTATGTAATGAAGTAAATTTCCCAGCAGCGGAATCTCCGCATACAAGGAATAAAAGTCGTCAGAGAATCCTATTTCAAAACGCATTTCACATACAAATACCTAATTTCGAAGTAAAGTACGAACATTATACAGGCGGGTTCGCATTTAAATTATTCCAACGGATCGTTTATAGGCCATAACCGAATTTGGGAATTAGCTATAAAACAACATTTGATACGGGCAGGCGCGGGCGGTTTGCAATTTGAATGTTTCGCCCGTTTCCGAGCTCATTGGGTTGCGCGGCGCGTGCAGCGTTAGCCTCCTCCATATTGCCACCTTGCCACCACCGCCGTGTTATGCGTCGTTGCATTTCCACAACTTGTCGTAAAACGGAATAATTTCAAAATCTTCCGTTTGGCATAAACAAACAGTTACCTTCTTGCTTCTTTACATATTTCTAACCAACTTTTATGCGTACAGAACAATGGTGTACACCTAGTTACTACCGCAATGTTTTTTACTCTATTAATAAAATGTTTTTTGTACTGATTTCTTTATCATCATAATAGTTAGTATTCCATTTCTCTTAAGTGTCACAAAGAAAACTTTAGATTCTAAGATGCTAAATACCGAAAATAATAAAAAAGCTGTCTAATATTTACTCTTAAAACGTATATCTGCTTGGAAGTTTTTTATATAATTCTTTGAATATTTCAAATTATCACAAGAATGATTACAAGTACCTAATGAATTCAGTGGTACATTAACCATTGCTACGAAGAACCTTATTGAGTATAAATGTAGTCTAGATATTTAAGGGAACATAATGAGAGCATTCCAACCTATTGGATTTTATGGGAAACGGTTTAATATACTTGTCTTTAATGATTCCCGATAGCCACGAATAATATATAAATATAATTAACAGTCGTGACTACAGAAAGAGTTCGCAGTCAACGAGCCTGCAATTGTTAAAGGAAGCTATCCCTTGCAGCAATTTAAATTCCATTACACTGAAAATAAAAAGCCAATTGGATCTTTATACTGTTCTACCTTACTGGTGGTGTGGCAAAGGGAGTAATTGTTTACTACTTATATTAGGTACGGATTCATGCATACTTATTGGAATAATGCTTTGATGGCATATTCTTCAAGGGTAGTTTTGTTTTTTATTTATACAGCTATGCAATCTATGGTGGATACGAATCCTTAGAGAGGAGTCTGGTCACATAAATACATTCCGGCTGCAAATTTTGAGTGGCGATTCGAATCCGGAATCATTCCTTCAGTATCTTTGCCACCATTTTACGTTCGCTGCCTATCGGTTTATTTTTGAGAGTATATGACTTGTTGAAATTCGATGAAAATATGAAATTCGATAGGAAATGGAACGTACGAGCAAAATAATCACATGTAAACAACAAAATAAACAGCTATGAAACAGGTTTTATTTGTATGGATTTTTAATTTACGCGACGAGTTCAATATATTTTATTAATTTCTGTTTAAAGTTCAGTATATTAATTGTCAGCATATAAATTCTTATGCGCGCAAAAGTACCTAATTTACAGAGAATAGAGAAAAATGCAAAGTTAATGTTATGTTCTTCTAACCTTTAATATTCACTTTAAATGGATAACTCATTTGTTAACATTTAAAACATTTCGAAACGAATATTTTCAATATAATAAATGAAATTATTTACCTATTCAGTTGCACTATTGAACATAACATTTTATAAATTACGTACGGTATATTTTCAAAGTTACAAATGACAATCCACATTGACTAAACAATTACATTAGAAGTAGGGCTTGTCATTCAAACACGTTAAGTATTGTAAGTACAGGGCAGCGATGCAGATCCGTGTGAATACTCTAGCCGGCCGCCATTACTGCGAGCGATTTCGCAAATAAAACCATAATCACAGTGATCACTATTGACGTTTCCTTCAGTTTTGTACAAGTTTTTAAAGCTGGCTCGTGATCATCGATTATGGCTATTGTGCCGTCAATCAGCTTGCAATTGGTTTAAGTGTAAATAAATAGCGTATTAAATGCCGTATACTTGCAGTACCTAGTGTCTGCTGTTGGTGGGTTGGTATCGTTCTACTCTTTGATTTTTGAATACTTTTTTATTCAATAAAAGTAACAAACCATCATACAGAGAATGCATTACAGTTTCGTGGATAATCACTTATGAAAATGCGTATTTTATAATTACGTAATTCATAAAGGACAAGACGAGAGTTCGGCCTGAAGTCGATCATAGTTACGTGGTTGCTCTTAAGATCTAAGATGGTTGCCTTATACGTAACTGATCTGCAATCACTAATATATTTAAACTTATTAGGTATATCGCTTCTTTGCTTCAATAACGTGTTATCTTAAAAAGACACAATTTTACAGTAGAATTATTTAACTTAATTGTGTATTTTTTACCTTTATAGTAGATTGTACCGGACAAACTTAACACCTTGGTTATTTCAAATCAAACAAGGAGATTTCAATTGTCTTATAAAAAAAAGTGTTTTCAAACTTGTCACGTTATTGAATCAAAGAAGCGATATGTAAAAGTTTGCATACTGTTTTAATTAGCAGAGTTGCAAATATGCAGGGATTTATTAATTTCACTGGATATATATAACAATTTATTATATTTCCTATAATGATGATCGTCAAATTCCTTTATTCTGTTTTGTTACGTTGAGTAAATTGTTGCAACTTTCCACTATTCGACAAAAGATGGAGCCACGCGCGTCCGAAAATACGTTAATAGTTTTCAATTTTTTGTATTTACGAAATTCGAATTTGAAAAGCATTGGCGACAAATTATGAGTAGGTATCTTAAAATCTTCGACTATTAACATAATAATAACTAGAGACCTAGCTTGTTGGAATAACCGCTAATTTCCTTAAAGTTTAATAGCGTTATTATTATTTAGACTAGGAAAATGTAATATTCAGGATGACGAAAAGTGCTACTACTACGAACGCTAAATAGCTGATCTTTTATGAGTACCTATGGTTAGATTTTGAGGGAACATTAAATATAAAATTGTAATTTTCTTGTTGAACCGTGAATACAATCGTTTAAAACTGATTAGTTAAGATGCCTATTAGTTTCTTACATTATGATGTATGATATGGAAGCCTGAGATGGTTGCCTGACTTGTAAGAATACTTGGTAAACGCACCTCTCCAACCGATACAAAAGTACTGTCTTATGGCGGATTATGAAGCGATTTTACTCCCCCGGTCTAATCATTGTTTTACCATCTGTCAAACTTATCTGATGTTACTATAATTACCGATTTAGTGACTTGATAGACTAAACTTGATACTTTAAATAAACCATCTTATCAGATACCGACTTATAATTAATAATAAAAAATAATTATAATGAAAGCCTATGAAATCTACGGGAAGTCCGAGCTCATGCGGTATTGTGCCAAGAATGCTGGCCGTATTCCCGCGCTAAATAGCGCTGCAAATTCTCTGCACGAGATATGAACCAGACCTCTTGTCACCAGCAGTGTCGATCAAACGTGGGACTAATAATTTATAGGAATATATAATAAAATATAAGTAACTTGTAAAAATTCTAACGAGTATCCTCATGCAATGTAACATTAATTACTCATAAGTACGTCGTAATTCTAATGAGGGCTATACGTATGTCTAAAATTCTGTCACACGCATATTCTGTCACGATTTAAACTCTTAATACATTATTAAACTATTAATGGTTGTCTATGGTCCGTGATTCAAATATTAATTGCGACCTAAAATTGCTACTACCGAGTCGTATGGCATGATGCCAACACACGCACTATGCAAACACTGCTGACATGGAAGCACATAGACACAAAGACAAGCAGATCGAACGTATTCCTGATATTCAATCTATATAATGTATTTTATTCGCATTAGTAAATATGTTATAAATGGCAATAACAACCCAAAATGAGGACAAGGAGATGAAGTAGATTTTAAAGGTGGGAGAACTATGGTTTGACCGAGGAGGTACCACCGACGCCCTCATAATCCGCGGCAAAGCATTACTTGTGTTTCGGTTGGAGAGGTGCGGTTGCCGGCTATACTTTGAAGCGAGATGACCAACTTAGTCTTCAGGAGTAGCAACGTATCTACGTTCGAGATCACATAGGATTTTAGTCGTATTTCTGGATGTACGTGGATGTCTATGGCCTACGACAATTTCACATCAGGTGGTTTGCATGCTCCTTTGTTATTCTTCTCACATAAAAATATATAATCTATATATATAATATATTTTTATTCGCACTAGTATATATGTTAGAGGTGGGAATAACGACCCAAAATACAAGGAGATGAAATAGATATCTCAACGGTAACGGTTTTAAAATCCTGCATAAAACGAATCATAACTAACTGTAAATAAGTTCAATATTCGTAATGTGTGTCGCAGACAGGATTATGTTCTTGAGGGCTTCAGTTACGCAAAAACATTCATAGTGAAACATATAATACCTAAAGTTAATATATTTTACAATATTAATATTAGATAAATTCAGATGTTACCAAGGATAGATGTCAGCTTCTGATACTTTATGAAGATATTTGTGTTTCAGTAAAGATGTTGAGAAATTATTTAGTACAATGGAAATTTTTTAATCGCTTTTTTATAATAGTAGCATAATGTACATACAGCCCGCTTAATGATAGGTAGATACGTGAGCACGGTGCGGTATCACGGTATTACTGTCCTTTGCAATTGACTCCGTATAAAACAGAAACTATATCAGAAATATAACTGGACTATACTCCTGAACATTAAGATTGAACGCTTAAAAATGAGAATCTGTCAACTTTTGTAATTTATTACTTCTATCGTACAAATCAAAAATACACTAATTTTTAAAAATGATAAAATTTAATATCAAATACCGTTTTTGAAAGTCATAGTGTTTTGGATTGGCACGATAGACCTATTTAAATTACCAAAATGATAAGAGCATAAATGGCGCAAGATGAACGTATCCTCCGGCAAATCGAGGTGGGCCGCCGGGGACGGGCGGCCGGACGGCGTCCGTCGCGCTGCGCCTGCCAGTTCTGCTCATTGCACTTATTGCACAATTTGCTATCGCTCCGACAAGCCTATATGCCCATTGTGAACCAGAATTCGATACACCATTTTATTTTCTAATGATACATGCGACATTATCTTTGTAACAATAAGGATTGGGAAATACAAATTACTCTTGACACGCACCTAGTAATGTGTAAAGTTAAGCGACGTCGGGTGCGGTCAATAGTTGAATAGATGATCTATAGTGGCAAAAATTTCAAGCGGTTCGTATTTCGAGCACACGTTAAGTATTTGTTCCGGTTGTTATCGATAGGTGGCAGCCGGTAAACTGTGTCGAAAGTCTTGCGGACGGCTTGAAAACATCCGACAGACGGTTCGTCCGGATCTTAGATATGTATCTCTGTGTGTTTTCATCTTTATTTATATTAATTTAATAAATATGTAAATATAAGTAAACGGAAATTATGAATAAGTGAATAGTTTAGATACACTAAATGTGGAAAATTGTCGCACTTGTGGCTCTCTAAAGCACGAATAACCCATTATTGGTGACGCGTCTATAAACAGTATTATTATTCATTTAACGCCCGCCTTCTACTTTTCAAATGGAATTATTCATCCGTTTCCCGTAATGAAATAAGTTATTATCATAATTATCAACGTTGAATATATTATTATCATAATTTTATATAAGTAACTTGAAAAAATAAATGTCAATAGAAATGTTATGCACGTAACACGTTAACTAATACAATCAGACTATATTGAATTAATAACAATTTAACTTACAATATCATGTATCGTCCATGATTGTGTATGGCTTCAGGGTGTCTTTTTGAGCAGGCTTCAATGTGACTGATTGTCATTCAAAATGATCTATTATAAGACACATTCAATTAAACAGTTGAACTGTTAAAATACATAATATTTACGTACTCATTGATCTGATATTCGACGACTTAAATCTCATATTTCTATGGTCTAAAATTAATTCAATTACTTTTTGTTACTTATATCTGATAAAAATTGATAAAAAGTTAACTAGATTATCATACTCATAACAGCTGGTAAGATTAGCCAATTTGAATGCCATAAATGATTAATTTAATCATCTTCAAAGCGATAACAATTTATTAGGTCAAATTTGTAATCTACGAATAGGTATTAAGAAATTCAAAAGTTAACAGCTAAATGCTTTCGCAATTAAGATAAATATAATGTATAAAAGAAGTACAAGTTTGTTTTGTGAATTAGTGGCAGAAGTATTTTTGTTAAAATTATTTTTAAACTTTCAACATGTTCAAAGTTTTGTTAGTATGTATCTTCGCCTTCGCTTCTTTTAGCGAAGGCACAATTATAAGACCTCGACACTACGTATTTCAAAACGAATTTGGAATCCAAAAAAATCCCAACGTGAGGTCTACAGACGAAATAGCTTCGCAATGGGGTCCTCATATTATGGACTTCTTGTCACTTATTGACGTAGAAAAGGTATTCACAGTAGTAACACAAAATATGTACGATCCTGAAGTTCTGATGTTCATTCAGTTTGTATTCAGCCCTCAATTTAAGGAAATCATTTGGGGATTTGAAACTATGGAAGAGTTTAAGGAGGTAAGCACCAAATAGTCATTTATTACTCTTTATGGTGAGCATTGTATGATCTTCGATGTTCGTGACTTTGTGCGCCCAAGCTTAACTAAATACCTATGTATTCTATTTATTTAGTTTCTTTTTACATTATAAAATCTACTTGTTCAATCCTTGTTAATATGTTGGTGGGTAGAACAAAATAATCCGCCAGCGTTGTCTTTTAATGTCGCGTCTAGC
>DWON01002264.1:0-21169 GCA_018251015.1 Phocides pigmalion okeechobee
CGAGCTCCGAGATGCGTTCCGTGTCACAAACTCTGTTTATATGCTTTCCTAAATATATATATATATATATATATATACATAAAGTATAGCAGTGATATCCTAATTGATATATTCTGTTCTCTCACAACTGTCCAAATTATAAATCCTTCACATGCTTCACATTCTGATTTTTGAAGTTGCGTATTCGACTTTTTAACGGTGAATGAAAGTAATTATATATGCTTGAGGTGTATGAAACCACATAGACATACCATGCAGTGATATATATATATTAAATAGGCTTAAATGTATCTGTGTTTGTTGTCCCTAAATGGTCATGTTTCTATATATTCGTACAGATGTCGCTCTTGTATCTAGTCGGTCTCGGTTAATATGTGCAATAAATATTCAAGTACTTGTTGACATTGGTTACGTTTTCGCCTCAGCTTCCTTCTACATGCGCTTGCGTGATTGACACAATATGTATGTATAATGCGCGTGCGCAGCAACTGGTTTATAGTTACGTTTATCTTTTATCACATACGTCAGCGGTGTATGTAGGATGCAAAAATAATAAGTATATATAATACAGAACATTTTACCACTAGCATTATATAGTAATAAGTATGATAAATTTTGGAATTGATAACCCAGTTCTAAGATTCCTCTCGCCCACAAGGGTGTCTCTCGCCCGAACCCTGAGATTCAGCTACGATTTTTCGATGTTATATGGTTAGAAGAAGTTTTCATGCGATATCCTTCCTGTTCATAGTATCCTGTTTTTTGGCAGTCTATTAAAATATATAGAATACAAATATACAAGCCGTTACGCTTGGTTTGGGAAGTGTTTAAAATCGTCATAACGGAAATGCACCAGAGTATTTATTACCTGTATAAAAATCTGGTCAATAGTTACAGTACCTTTCAGTTAAATCACAACTTATTACCTACTACAGTGAATAAGTAACTGAATTTGTCTCAGAAATGGATTAGGCGAATTAATTACGTATCTACATATATATATTTATTAAAGAATTACACTGTTAAATCAGATAGACAATTGTATTTATTTGTTTATCTGTACACGTACTAAATTTTCGTTTACGTTTCATGATGTGTTCTATTATGTCACGGAAGTATTTTTAAGTTTATTTACGCGTGAACTATCTAAACATGCACCAATGTTCTGTGCTATCTACATATTAAATTATTCATAACTTTTCATAACGTGTTACATGATCATAACACCAAGGCACCTTTGCGTTACGTGTGTAAAAGATAACTTATATAGAAGGTAACGATAATGAACGTAATATTTAACCTCAATTTGAAACGCATTGTAATACACAATTAGCCTGATTCTATATTTGCTTCAAAATATCACATTTGTTAACTTAACTTAAATACTTAGCAAGATACATACAAGTATAAATTGCTTTCTGTTTGTTGGATTCTTTTTATGAATCCATTGGATACTAAGTGTCCCTATTTGTCTAAAATACACAATACTTGTACAGTTATATGCGCCGAAGATTTTAATTGAATTACATTGTATTACAATCTTCAATTAGCAACTAGTGTGCGACAGAACAACGATAAGATTTTTATTATGAATGAAAATTTTATTCGAAAACACTCTGTTTTGTCCTTTATTTTGTCGCAACATACATTTGGAACATTTGGAAAGATTTCAGGGAATTACACATAAAACTTTACACGCTTATTCGATGCAAAAGTGTTGTAGAGATATTAAAATTAATTTAAATAGGGTAAGTAGAATAAATTGCATGGACAAGATGGAGAAAATCGTATGATTTTGGTAAGTAGATCGGTTTCTTAGATTAACGTCATCACAGGTGAGCGTGAACAGGCGAGCGCTGATCACATCATGTAAGTATACTTTCACTTTTACCTGGCTTTGCACGGAAGTGGACTGGCCCCCTCCCTGGCCGGGACATCGAATTATGAAAGTAACTGAAATGAATGTCTTATACTTTAAAGTGCCAATTGCTCACATTAAGTGTAATTTAATGATTTTAAAATCGTGTACATAAAGTTATTTTTTCGATGTATTAATTTATTACAGTAAATGTGAGGTTTTAATAATAACTGTGTTTCATTTAGTCAATAGAAACATTCTATTCTAATCTTTTAATTTATCTAATTAATTCTATCTAAAACTTAAAGTTGCATGTAACTAGGTTATCTCTAAATACCTTTTTTTGTTTTCTAAATATTAAAACGTTTTTCTTTGTTAATTGGTGATCTGGACTCACAAACTCAAGGAATTATAACATAGAATTATGAGCTTTAACGCAAGGATAAATAAGCGCTTATAAAATCGTTCCTACTCCAAAAGACATAATAATATACGTGGCATAATAGCCACCATACAATATTATTGGGATCATGCGTAGCTGCAGCCATGACCGCCGCTGCGAGTGAAAGTCGCAATAAACGTCGTGAGTCTACATTAACGACAGCAGGGTATTGTGTTAAGAGCAGCAATAAAGTCGGCTTAAGTGGAGCAGATCAGATGGTAATCAGGTAACGAGCGTGGCGAGCGGGTCTGAGACGGAGCTGGTGGCTGCAGTTCCGTTCCGTGGTGGCCGGCGCCGGCGCCCCTTACTCGCAAGTTATGTAAAGAGTGACAACTGTTGCACAATTGCTTCATTCGATGGCGAAACTTGGCCATTTATAAATGTCAGTGAAAGTCACTGTGACTTTGACATGATAATTGACAATCCCGTGCCAATACCGCACAATGATGATAATATTAGATAATATTAGAAATTGTTAGCACTGAATAAATACTGAGGAATTTACTATGTAACCAATATTGCAATTTCATTGTGTATCACTGTTTATCATTGGTTATTAGCAGGGAAAGTCGCCGAGTGACATTGAAATTATATTTGCGCGTGAATGTTGTATGTCTATGATAAGATTAGATCTAGAACGTTTATAAATTTGACAATGAACATATTAAGTGGCGAATTAATTACGCTTAGAATTTGGGTGATGACCACGAGAAATACGAGCTTATTACGCTTACTATTTGGCGGAATCAAATCCATTAAATATAGTGACTACCGTTGAATAACGACCGGATTACGAGAGACTAGTTTTAATATCATTGCGTATGAATATAATTGAATAATATTAGAGTTGCATGAAAATGAGGTTCATGGTCATCATCAATTATTATTATTTTACAAATCCCAGTCAAGAGTGTAGTGAGAATTTCCGAGATATTGTAACATAACCAATTAATTTCATTTTTTTATTTTATTATAGAAAATGAAAATTATATCATATAATTTAAGATACTACTTATTTTTCTTTTGTGTTTGTATTTATTTTATTAAAACACATTAAATATTAAGTTTAAGATAATGTAAGATACGTGTTGAAATATATAAAATGAACTGCATCTATTTTGTCGATGCAACTTTCAAATAGTTACAATATTTTTTCTTAACCTACTGCCGTATAGCAACAAAACCTCAACTAACAACATTCGCTAAGAAACTCTTTTGCTTGCCTTTTAATTATTATTACATAATTAACAATTTGAATGCCTTGATACTTAATTACTATTTTGTTTTCATTATAATATTAAGTAAGGAAGAAATTATATGAAAAACATGTAGAAACACAAAAACACTTTTGTTATCCTGCTACGTCATCTGACCTTGGTAAAGATGGATCACTTTATCAAGGTTAGATGATTATCGACGTATTCAATGATTTGATGAAATAGGTACATGAATATTCTACAATAAGTTCTCGAAGAGCCTGCAGACTATCCAATAACTGTCCTGGTTGCATCATCAGGTCAAGGTCACATATATTTGCAGTGTCAACCGCTTGGTATCATACTTCAGTTCGATAAATCAAGTGAAAATATAATAAATATGCATTATATGATTAAATATCCGCATAATTTTGGATAATACGTAATAATTTACATCTGCATTTTTTATCAAATGTAGACTTTTGTCAAATAAAGGTAACAATCATAGCAATGAAACCGGCTGTCAAAGGACAAAACCGGCATTTACCGATTCACCAACTCGAAAAGTACTATACCCTGCTATAGATAAACATAGTAACGTATAAAAATACTACTTGCATCCACTTTTTGATTATCACCTAATTGTTTGTGATCAACATTCCGACATCTTTTACCGCGCCGTCTAATAGTGAGACATAATTAGAATTTTACGATGTTTTCAAATGAGCTGGTAGAGCGTATTTTTAAGTACTGTACTTTGTGTTCCAATGATTGCTTGCCTCCAAGTGATAATGAGACTGATAAATTTCGTTATATACTCGTACGTTAGACATGGACAAACACTACAGTACAGTATACAGTACGGAATGCCCACTGCAAAGCGTTTGTCGCTATGCATTCCCTTTATAAGTTATTTTGCAAACAGCAAAACGACTCAACTCCATTTCACGACAACATTGCTGTCTAATAAAACAGATTCGTTTCTAGCTTATTTTTGACGTAATTCCTGTAGCCAGTTTTTACTATAACAATTTAGTTTACGTGATAATTATTTTTGTCAAGCTATCACTTGTAAAAAGTATAGAGAAAAATAAGTAAGATTTATAAAACGATAATGCATGTAAAAGTAAATTATGTTCTGTATTTACATCGGTAAACAAGGTTATAATGCTTTTAAGTGTACATTAAATGGACAACAGAATTTTGAATTTTCAATGAGGTTACTGAGGCATAAGGAATTCTGCTAGGCATTATCTTGTAACTAAGCGTATATACGCACATAATATCATTATATTCGAAGCGAAAGTTATCGGGGCATGCGGCAAGAAACAAGTGGCATTGACTGCAGGCAAGCAAACCATTGGTTGAGCGCGAGTGACGTATGCGTGTTGCATAGTAGGCGCTGCGTGGTGACGCGGCTCTTACTTTGTATTGAGCTGGTATGACTCTACGCAATGAGAACGAGTATTGTTTAGTTTATTTGCACGAGTAAAATTACTTCCAACAAAGTATTTGAGAAGTTATTGATGTAAAAGTATGACATTACGTAAGAGTCAGTAAACACGTTTACGGGAACTTGGAAGACAAGTTTTGGGCTAACATTAATAACATTATTTTGCAGTTACACTAGGATTTCCTACTTGATAGATGCCAAGGACACAGTAAAAAAGATATATTCACAATTAAGATTTTCCTCTGGTGTTTTGCAGGAAGTATTTTTTTAAAAGGAAAATCTTTCTTAAGCCTTATTTATATCTATATCTTGATCCATAACGTGATAACTAAAAAACCTGAATAATAAGCTCCATTACAGTAATAAAACTATTTATGACGTATAGTAATGTGAAAGCAACTCGGTATAAACAACTTAATACCTGAACAACAGGAACAACTGAAATAACAGGATTTATCATATTTTTAAATCTACTTACTATATAATGACGAACTCGTCATTATATAGTAGATAAGTAGAACTCTACTTATCTATATAATGACGAAGACCAGTTATTGACCTAAGAGTTTAGGATCGGACAATGTATTTCTTAGCGGTTGTGAAAACAATGGAGTATCACAGTTAAAACGACCGATAACATTGCAGAATCGGACGACTAACTTAAGAATAAGTAGCGCGATAAAAATCCGATAAGGAATTTTATCTTTTGTATTTCGAAAGGTCGAACATAACATATCTACCTATTTATTCCATTTTACCTGAATTCGTCCTGAATACTAATTTTTCTGTGTATATTTTTGTCTTGTTTTGACATTGGTTTGAATTTTAAAAATTCGTGATAGATGCATTGTTCTTGTTCTTTAAATATTCAGTGGGACTGCAGCTGTAGGCAGGCACGCATGTATAAGCAATTCGGTTGCCAGTGAGCGCTCGTGCAATAAATAGGTCAATAGCTCCGTGTTATAAGCAATCGGAGTATAATAACCACGATCATTGTATTGATATGTTGACACACAAGGGATAGGCAGGAGAATGTTTAGGAGTAGGCTAACATTTTAAATAGGACAGAGAATGGAATACAATTAGTTTACAATTCTTACTGTCATATAAGGTATATAAATATCTAAGAATTAAAAAAAAATCGTTTAATTTAACTTATTTAAAGTAGCTTTCGGCGATACTTACAAACGAGGCGATCGTAGTCCTCATATGACCTTGACTAAATCTTTAGTCTTATTTGAGGTTAGATGTGGATGTATACGCAGCACTCCGGAAATAGAAGGTTGCATAATCGTTTGCTTCTTTTCTAACACATCCTCACTTTTAAACCAGTTCCGTACTGGTGAATTTCTTCATTGCTTTAATTTTTTAAATAAATTTCAGTACTTATTATTTCTATTACGCATTCAATGTAAAAAAACAGCCAAAATATAATTTACAATACGTTTTAATAACCTGTGTTTCATAGTCAAGTCACGACCAGCAGATTACATTGGCATGTACTGTGTAGGTAAAAGATTTGCGATTCCAATCGGATGTGTACGGTTAGGCCGAGCAATCGATTGGCACGGCCTTGTATGATTAGTGAATACAAACGGTGGTGTGGTTGTTGCACAGCGGATGCGAAGGCAACGCACGCGATTGCCACCCCGCGGTCCGCTGTAATTGAGAACCTTGCCCCAAAAATCCGTGACCCACATTTTCTGCAGTCAAAATGCAACCGCCGTTTTTAATACTACCATTTTCCTTGAAATTGCCACTTTATATTTGTATACCAAGAAAAAACGGTCCGTCGCGTTTTTCTTACTCATTTTGTTTTGGCTGACCTAAGACAAGTAATTTCGTTGTTATTTTAAAACATTATTCGACGTAAAAGCTTTAAATTCGTTTTGCAATATTTCAATTTACAATGGAATTGTCGATATTCGTTTAAAATAAGTTAATTGCTGGCTTGTAAAATACAGTTTGAAGTTTGAAACGGTGGGTAAATGTAATGTAAAGGCTCAGTCAATAAGTAGGTAGCTTAAAACTGGGTCTCGTACGCTACATACGTCTATCCAGGACGATGCTAGATGGCCTAGTTGGCGGACTCGCGCAGCAGGTCACGATCCTATCTTATTGGCGTCCCGAGTCCCGACCAAGTTAACCTAGTTGCGTTCTGTGAAACTATTACTTATAAGAATGCATTAGTTTCTGTACACTATATACAATTATTTAATTATTGACATTTAAAACGTATTTAGTTATTACGGAAGCAAAAAGTGTACAACAAAAATCGCACCGATATATCGTTTATTATAAATAGTTATACCTTATGGAGTAGCTTAACTGCATTAGATTATTTATAAAATTATAAGAACAGCTTGACAATGACATCTAAAATTTAATAAATCGTCCATTAACTACCTACAATAAATACAGTTGATCATGTAGGTCAACAGTTGTCGTTGTCAGGAAATCATTATTGCGTAGCGCGAGCAATCGTATCGTGAATCGTGATGCAAGGCGGTAGTACATTCACGTTGTATTTATCACGAGGAGAGTAGTTAGTCAGCGTCAGCATGTGAAGGCTTCAAATTGTATGAGATGACGTCATATCAGAAGCTATCGGAATTTCTGAATCGACGTCACTCCGCGTCGGCATTAACGCGTAGGCGCGACGCCGTGGTGACGTCACGGGTACAATCTAGATGCTCCGTCTGTAGGCGGTCACCGTGGGCGGCGCGTACCCTAGTCAAAATGCACGTGAAATAAAAACGCATAACGTTGTTGCCTTACGTAATTGGACGAGAAATCTGCACAAGGACGCGGACGCTCATTTCGACACACCACCCGACGTGATGCCATAATCGCATCATTTACGTGCGACGCTTAGAAAAGTGAGCGTTTCACCTTGAGATACCTACAAGCACGGCCGCCTCTCTATTCTTAGATATCGAAATAGCTTTAAATATATTCGAGAGTTCGGGTGGTAGTACGCAGGCGTCGTGACCTAGCCTGACCCAAAAACGGACCGGGCCCTCCGCGCCCCGGCTTACTACATGATAACGGATACCGGGAACCTGTTCGGCTCATATAAACGCAACGTACGCATTGCCAATAGAACCGTTATTCTGTTGACCCGTAAGCACCTTCTTCGTCCCGCTTGACAGGCATTGGCTAATCACTACTTAGAAATAGGTAAATCGCTTGTGTTGGAGCGTAATAATATAAGCCAGTAATAACTGAACGGTGTTACCATATGTAGGTTTTCCTTTAAAAGTGTGGTATTTGATAGCACAATTTTTAATAATTTTACAAATAAGTAACGCTTTCTACACGCACATCCCCAAAATAGGATTTACTGTAACGTAGGTGTTATGGACGCAAACAAATATAAGTTTACATAAACCCAGATCCAAAACAGGAATGTTGAATGATTCAGGTTAAATATCTGTGTAGTCGGGAATCACATCCGGAACTATCTGTGTGCCAGACTTAAGCCCAATGAGCGTCGATTTTAAATTTAAATACCTTTCGTTAAGAGGAGGTTATCAAAACTTAATATAAGATTGGAGTGGATGATCGCTCCGGGATCGTGTACAAATGCAGTAATGCAAACTTTTATATCACGAAAAAAGAAAATGTAAGTGGAGGTCGGGTTTCGAATACGGGCGGTGCGTCGTTGTCGGTTCAATATCAGCGTTTCTGGGTCAGTGGGTCAGCGTGCCGGAGGCCCGCTCCCCGCGCACCAAGTGCTGATCGTAATTATAACTTGATCTTCACTTATATAAAAATAGTTAGGCATCGTATCCTTGCGCCTCATAAAGTAACTACACCATAAACTTACCATGAAGTATGCGAATCACGTCACCTTACGTCAGTACATATGAAATATTTCGGTACATTGACCAACAGATACATTACCGACCTTTGTCATTACCGAAGGTTAACATTGGTTAAATCCGGCAGTTATTTAACTTTAGGGTATGTAGGTCATTAGTCACAAATATTTGTACTTTTCACTTATTAATCCTCGAAAAGAGTCGCAGATTTGGTGACAATCGCCTACATGGTAACGGTTTAGAGGTATATTACTGTTAAGTCGGACCCAAGAACAAGTTATTTTGCGCCGCTGACTCAGCTTACGACTTCGTGCGTGACGCCAAAAAGCCGAGTTTGAACCAGTTATCCGGTTTCAACGTGTACGCATTAAAATTCAAAAGCGTCCTTCTCAATCTTCATCGTTTATATAAATTATACAAGTCTATAGTGTAATATTAATTACAATACGTTACCTATGCTTGTTCCACCTGTTTAGATAAGAGATTTATTTAGAAAAATGATGCCTTTGGAATTGTACAGTACTTATATAAATATAATTTTGTCATTCTATGCCAAGTCTTTAGATAAGAGTAACTCTGTACCGGTACACAAGTATACTCGAATCATGAAACTATTTCAAGGCGAATGCAATGAGGTCACCCACAAAGGGCCGGCCTTGCCTTCGCTTAGCTCGTGGGAGGACAACTAAGGCGTACAAAGGGTACCAATATTTCATTTGTTCTCGACAAAAATAATGACTAAATCTGATAGAAAACATAAACTTCATCTTCATGAATATTATTTTATATTTATACTTACCAATTGTAATCTTTTTGTCAGTTATGCTATAATGTCACCAATACGGTATTTTGATGACCCAATTCAGCAAGTGTCGGTAAGCTGTCATTTCACAAATTTATATTATGAAGCTCCAATTGAGGTCTTACGAAAGCCACATATTATGTGCAATTGTGTAGCCAAGTAGAGTTTTAGTCAAGTCTAAGTGTGAACAAAAACAGCATAGATATAACGCTATAGATTCGCAACGGTTGTCTGACATCATTAAATGGTCAATCATCTCCGTGTTTCGGTGTTGGATGTAGGTCGAATACATTAGGCGAACTATTTTATTCCAAGCGGAGACCGATTGTGGTATAACAGGGCATTATTCGCGGCAAAAAGTAAGCTCTCTAGTTACAACTAACGAAGAAACAAATGAGGTCTTCCGACGAATGGAAATTATAATGTAATTTCTTGTTGAGAGTTATACATTTATTAAAATCAAATTTTTAATTCAGAAATAATTAGTACATTGCCAATGAAGTGTTTTTTTTTTATTTCTCGAACATTTTGAAGTACTATAATTGTCTTAAGCTTTTAGAAAACTGACAAAACTTATTATTAGCTTTGTCAGTTTTCAGTAGAGTAGTTTTCATTGCTTAAACATGATCACATATTGAATTTAGAATATTACAAGTTTAACCTATCGTGTTGTTTACTAAATTCAAATGCTTATGTTTTACTTGAAAATTGGTAGACTACGCCAAGTAGGTGGTGTTTATTTCATTCGAGTAATTGGCATATCCGGTCCATGCTCTACATTGCAGTCCAGCGTGGACTAAAATCTTTTGACATCTTGTAAGTGGTCTGAACGCAATTAGTAAACAATTTTATCTCATCAACAAAGACTGATGGAAAAGAAAATAAAGAAATAGAACTGAGGTTGGAATAAGGGTAATAAAGTAAATGTAGAATTGTAATTAATTACTACGCGTCGCATTTAATTGTTTTTGAACTGAATACTATTTAATTCTTTTTGTCGGTAATATAATATTTATTTACGATGTATATAGATTTTTGTTGCATAAGCTTATTGCCGATTCATTTCTATGCCTACCATTTTGGGTGTTTCTACACCCAGGGCTTTAGGCCAGTATCCTTTGAATATTTTTCAACGCGAGTCTTTCTCCGCAACTACAGGAGCCAAAAATTATGAACTATCGCGCTATTGCCCAGGTTTAAGAGAATACTGTTAGTAATTCCAATACAACTTTACAACAAAATGTAAGAAAATAAATAAATTATTTACGCGGTAAACTCTCCTGCAATTAATCTGGTGACAACATAGCTACAAATTTCCTTCTTGGGGGGATTTCTTTAACCTTACACGTTATCATCGGGTAATCCCAGGATATTCATCCAGTAAGAAAAATCCTATGGTGGCCTGTTTTGGTGCATTAAGGGGACCATGACTTCTGTTTATAACATATAACAGCAGTATGAGAGGTTACAGTATTCTAATTTAAAGGCAATTGAATATAGTCAAAAGTTGGGTTCTAATTTAATCCTCAGTGGCTGGAACACATTTTTTATTTATTTGCTTATCTGTGGCAGTGTGTATTTAACATCAAATAGAATATTATTATGTACTTGTTTGCTACGTCTTATTATTAAAAACATTTAAAATATATTAAAGGGGAGTTTCGTGCAATTTTGTTACAATATTCGTAGTACAAATATATCAAACTATGTATTCAAATGACAATAATATACCAAAGTTATTTGGCAATATCGGTATTTAAATAAATCAAGTGTTTTCTCACAATTCTACAACTAATAAAATCAATGCAATTGTAGCGAGACTAATTTTAGTAAATTGAGTATTACGAAAATCGTAATTTACGGCCTTTTGTGTTGGTGTAGTGAGTTGACCATTAAAATTAGTTTTTGCTTCTTTTCGCATCATCATTAGATGCGATACTCGAGTAATCAGAGCATGACACAGATTGACGCAAGGTTGCAGGTTCAAATCCGACTCGAACCACATTTCTTTTGTCAGCGTTACCTAATACTAAAAATAAGAAATAGCGTTAAGTTTACCGGAAAATCCTACATCACTATTTGAAATGAATAAATAATTAGCTAGGATAGCTTGAGTTAAGTTTCTCGTACAAAGAACGGCCACAAGGTACATGGGGTGCCTAGTTTTCTCTTCCCATCATTTCTTTACCCGTGTTCGATTGCCACTTGCTGGTTCCGTTCACGCATTCACATCGATAAAAACGTCACGTTCAACTGGAAATTATAGAAGGAGAAACTTGTAGATTGTATTGCAGCGTGCACGGTAGGCCTAATTTGACAAATTACTTTGTGTTCCTTTAGTGTGTGTCGTTTACAAATAGGTATAGCGTACACACACTACACGGCGATTTAACTTGCCATAAGTTACAATAAGGTGTTTTAGATTCATCTGGTGTCAAGTGATTTTCTACAGTGAGAAAATAAATTCATTCACTTGCGAAATTAAGTAAAAGGAACAAACAGAAACTTAGAAATATAGTCGTAACGGGATTGAAATTATTTATAAATAAAGGATTGAAGGAAAGGAATGGAACATGTGTAAGATAATAAATAAAAATGTAAAATAACGTTAATGAAGTATTTTTGATTCTAAACCTTATTGTATCAATGAATACGAAATACAAATACAAGAAGAATACACAGAGTAGAGAGCGATGACGGAGAAGATCTTGATGACACAACCAAGCGTCATGCTGTTTGCCGTCATAGTAAACGAGGCGTTCTTATCTTCAAGGCATACCAATAGGTAACCACTCAAATTAGAAGAACATTTTTATAATAGGGTAAGATAGTATTTGTTCGAAAGAATTAAACAATTGTTATTGCGATCTATAATAACATAGTATATAGGTACAATATACTGTAGAGTAAGTGAAATTAGCGCATGGCACGCGACTTTCCACGCAACGCTACGCGCCATAAGCGTAAGTGTGTATTCGATACGTTCAAACGCTGCAAAAATGTTTGCAAAGTGAAAAATCTTAAATACGCATTACTAATTCAATTTTGAATAATCGATACTTTCGCCGTCCATGCATCAGAAATGGAATACTAACTACATGTTATTGTTGCCAACGCTCTTAGTTTACTTCATTCTTTTCAATATTTGTACTGTACTAAAATTTTATTATCTGCGAAATTTTTCCGTAATAATTTACGAATGTATTTCATATTCTAGTTATTAATTAACATTCACTAGAATGTAACTAATCGTGTAATATCTCATTCATGATTGTTTTGTTTGTTTTATTGTATCTAGTTTATTTTTATGTTTTATTGAATTGATTCTTGGACGTAATTATTTTGGTTGTATGCCGGCTTAATTAACTGTAAACGTGCCGCAACAATGTATTGTGTGTAGTTAAGTGAATCCGAACGGTACACGGTCAACACAGGTGTAAGTGGCACTTTCACACTCATCTTGCTCTCCGCGCTGCGGGCGAGCGAGTCGAATCGCGCCGCTCCGTAGCTCCGTTTACGACCTCAGCAAACGAAAGGCGAGCCGGTTGCAAATGCAGGGAAATCACTATAAACGCTTACGTAACTCCATAATACAACCTACTTCGGAAAGTCGCAAGTCGCCGGCAACAAGTTAGAAGTTATTTTGACGTGCATAAAATCGTAATTTTATCCGTCGGAAATGTTGAGATCAAATGATATATATATTTTTTAATTTATTTTCCTAATACGAACGAATCACAAGTATAGTACTATAGTACAAGTATAGTTACATTTTAAAGATTGTCTCATTATGAATGAATCAAACTTATACATTCGTACCTGGGATTGAATAAATGGGTTGTTCTAGTTGATTTGTTAAGGACTAATCGTTGTTGACCATTAGCGGTTTACTGATGTTCCACTTAACGACGTCGACGCTGGGCCGACACAGCCACCGGCTAACGGTCCGGCGGCGCGGCGCCTCGCGCACGTGAAAATAATTCTTGACGCGATTTTGTAACCAATACCGTTATGCGGTTCCGGGCCTGCCGATGACCTTATTTTTCGGCCGTCTCTTTGGGTTTATGTCTTTTTGTGAGGCGATTATAGCCAACGAGGCGAGATGTTTCTGGCATCTGTAGTGAACGTACCACGTAGTCCTACGTATTTTATTTAAGTCAAACAATGCTTTGTTTCGTTGGTCTATTAAAAGAAAAAACTTGCGGATGTCGAGCGCTAGTGTAGTAAAATCATAGTTGTTTACGAATATGAAGCCGGCCGGCGTGCGGCGTGAGTCAGAGTAATTTTGATTGAACTTATTCCGTGTAGCGTGCGGGCGGATTTGCCGAGTGAAACGGTGTAAATAATGTGTGACGCGGACCGACGCTAGCACCCATGTACCGGGGAATACCGCGTCATATTGATAATTTCTTCCTCAACAATTAGGATTTATGTATGCAAAATGTGCAATGATTGACGATGTGTTTTCCCGGTAATTTCTGAAATCATCATTTACCCTATACAATCTATGGCGTTGGTCACATAACATGGTGTAACAAATCATGTCTGAAGTTTATAACATTTTCCGGTATCAGATTTCTGTATTAGTGAAGTAAATGCGTATGGAAATAGTATTACATAAGTGTTTTGTAAACCTAGAGGCGATATTGTTTGAGATCTAGGTAGGGCGCAATAACAACAATCATTATCTGAGTGCATACGCACGGTTATCTTGCATAGAATGGTGTAAACATATAATAATACTGCGCATTGACCTTTGTTTGCGTCGGCTATTGTGCTAAGATAATAGATGCCACTAGTTTTTATGTAGAAAACAGTAGTTTACGTAATTATAAATAAAATTATTGATGCGTTGTGATTTCCTGTTTTAGCTTTAAAATATTATATAATGAGCAACTTAAAGTTTTTGGTATTTTCTGGCATACCAAAGTTATGTTTTTAACATACATTACGAATTGTCTGCAACTTTGCTGGCGATGTCAAATTCAAGAACTACTGTTGAAGACTAAAAACTTGAAGGCACGAGTAACCGAAATGTGTGCGCCAGGATTGGGTTAATAACATGGATAATGCTGTACATTTTCATTACGATCACGTTGCAAAGGTATTTCAACGCTGTACTGATGATTTTATGTCTTCAGTGCTTATTTTACTTCTTCACTTCTTGGCGAACAAATTTCTAGTGTCAATCTTATTATATACATAAATATGTTTTTTAAGTTACAAAAACTTTTTTTAAATATAGAGCGATGAGCGTGCAACGCTTATAGATTATTTTTTCTGCGTATTAAATTTCTTTAGAGCAATAAAATAAATGGGGATGGTTTTGACGTCTTTTTGTTTTCTGTTTTATTATATATATAAAGATATAGATGTTTTTACATTAGATAAAAGTGTTTAAGTGTAGAGCGACGAGCGCGCAACAGTTAGGTCGTTTCAGCGCGTCACGCTGATATCGCGGGCGCCTACGTCACTGTGTTTACGCGGCAAGGCCGGCGCACGCGCCGTTCTCTACCAGCTTTGCCTTCCTTGTAATAAGAATCAGTATGCCGGCAATTCGCGAATACTAGAATCGCCAAGAAAAGAAAAACAAGTTGTTGTTTAAGTGGTCTTAAACCTCAGATTATTATGATACCGGCTCGTGAGCTCTATAAACAACATCGTTTGCTCTGTTACCCTTGATATTTACAATTTTATGCACAAAAAAATACTAAAGAACTTTTTATTTTTAAGTGAACCGACCGGTATCTGCTGGGTTCATAAAATACTGCCGTCATTTAAGTATCGGTAGTGATTTAAATTATATCTTGAGGTGAACCTCTATTTTTATAGCGGACAATGTTTAATGCAATTAGTTCAAGCGATAACCTTTTATTATGGTCGACACTGCATTTACTTATGCCTTTGCAATGTCACCTTATTTTGTAAAGCATTCGGTCTTTCATTTCCTTTTACTTTTAAAGATTTTTTATTCTTAGGCATTTTTTTAAAGATTGTCATATATTGTTTGTTAAATAAAATGTTACGATGAATAAAAACGTAGGGAAAAATACTAAATTGTTTTAGCTATGAACTGTTTGAGAGATGACAACGTTTTGTCGTGTTTATGACATGACTCACGTACATGCGCTGCACTTCAAGTGCCAATCATCGCACGAGCAGATGCGCCGGCCATTAATCAGTAGCCGGCGAGGCTTATCGTTATTTACATTATAACATTAATATCTATTAAAACAAACCGATTGGATAAAGCGATCGTTTACATAAAAAATAGAATAATTTAGATATCTAGTAAAAAATTTAAAGTATGTATCCTAAAACAGTCATCTAAATAGTGTATTTAAACCGACTAAAAGAAAAAAATACTTAATTCCGAAGCGTAACAAAGAGCCAAGTACGGGCTTATATCCATGTATGGTATATAAGTAACGGTTTGTAGTGTGTCCGAATTTAGTACACGTGCTTGCTTCTGCTGGCAGTTGATCGGCGACAAGGACGTGCCTTGCATGGAATAGGCTCACGGGCCGAGGGCTTTAACTAGATTACTGCGTACTGAACCTATAGGATGTAGCTAACAATAAGTGACAAACACTTTCGAGCGTTTCTATGCCTGCAAATGTCGTTTGTCAAGTGCCATTTGATTGCATTTATATGGTACCATGGGTACCTATGATTAGTGTAATACAAAATCACAAACATCGGGATCCCATCGAATGGTCGCCGCTCTATATTACGTAACATTTATTTGGCTTATGAGTATTTTATATAACATCATTCTATTCCGCAAAATTTAACATATAGGTTTTATACGGTAAAACTATATATTACGAAAATGTACGAACTATAATTAATTCCAACATAAATACATTATGGCTAAGGGTTATTTATAAAGAATTAATTAGGTTTAGACGTGAATCGTGCTTTAACTTAAAATTTTAATTTGTCACAATTTACACGAGAGAACAAATCCTGATGCTTCCAATGTGTACAAAGGAATAAAGAGACAAATACGCTACCGCATCTGTTGTTTATAAGCTACGCGACTGTCACGCTCATGTGCATGACGCACGAAGCTAAATACAGGCAAACAATCATAAGCATAGTATCCAAATCATATACTAAAAAACATATTGGCATGAGTAGTTTATCTATATCAATTTTATAAATAAACGCTTGGAATGAAAAGAATTTATGGTAGTTATACAATTGAATTAATTAATAAGCTAGTTACACGTCCTTTGAATAGATAAGACGTAAGATATAAACTGAATAAATTCGTCTACTATAATTAATTGTCCGGTGGCAAGTAGAACAATCTTGCCGGCCGGCGCGAGGTGACAAGCGGTGGGTCTACGCGCCACTTGATGCGTAATTCGGTGCGAGATTGAGTGCACAGTGCACGATGCACGGCCCACGTGCAGTGGAGGTCAATAGCTCGATGTATGCGCCGTGCGCGCCCGCACCCGCTCTCGCCACCGCTACCGCTCGTCCGAGGCTTTGTCTACGCTAATTTTGTTGCAATCTTGCAATGTCAATTATTGTCAACATTACTGATGCCAATGACTGAGCGAACGCGCTACATTATATCTGTTGCTCCAAATACATTGTAAATAGAGAAACGTTGTCATTGAACCGACTTGAAAGAACACGTATACTTATATCAAACAAAACGCATTAAGAGATAAAGAAACTCTACCTGGCAGTTCGTTGAAGTCTTTACTTAAATTTATGAGACTGTCGTTATAACTCTACATAAATACCACAAGTGCTGTTTTGTATATTTATACATTATTTTCATAATTTCATTCATGTGTTTCAATAAATACATGTCTTCTGAAATAAAGTGTTGTTGTATACTAACCTCAGCGGCAGGTGCGTGCACTTGTACACGCAGTTCATCGGTATCGTGGTCATGTACCAGTACGTCTGCACGCACTTCACGCCCGTTGTATGTAAGGAAGACACGCTGGCCAGGTCGCAACTTTACACCAGCGAGACCACGAAAGCCAGGTCCTATAAGTTCAGCATCACGATATTCGCGAGTCATTTTACCACCATCGAAGCGCACCGTGTATCTGGTGTTTGGCGTTAAGTTTATGCAATTGTTGTTCTCCGGGAACGGTGCAGGAGTTTTAACCGCCTGAATCATACCGGAGAAATAAAGTCCGTCATCACCGAGCGCCGCCACGCGCGTTCCTATGATGGAGCGCTTCGCGAGCCGCTTACCGGTCGACATGGTGTTTACAGTCCACACGATTATTTTTATTCTTTCACCACACGCTGATCTTACGATGTTCGATGTCCACACTTATTTTAACTCACAAGTTCACTAAGATATTTCAAAGTGCCCGGCGTACGCGCTTTGCAGGAAAACCGTCACAGAATTTTTGAAAAAGACGAGAATGTCGGCACAATTCCGTACTCTGGATGGGGTCCGGCTCCTGGGAAGGCCGAAGCTGCACGCGGGACTCACGCGGAAACATAATACGAGGGCAAGGTCCTCGAAGATCGGGACAAAGGAAAACCCTTTCGCGGCAGTAAACTTCTCACGCAAGTTCGCTACGGACGACCTCAATAGACACGGTTCAAACGAGAACTGGCGTGCGTGCGGCGCGATACCGGCCGGCCGGCGAGCGGGAGCGGCGACCGCCCGTCTCGCTTCTTTGTTTTGATACTCAGCTGTTCAGAGGAAGAAGACGCATAGCGCGCGTTTGTCGGGCGGGAGCGAGGTGGACGCACTCGGCCTGCGTCGGCCGGCGAGCGCGTTCGGGCGGGCTCGCTATTTTCAGCGGGCGGCTGCCGCCCACGGGCGACATTGAGGCGCGCCGGCACTATTCGCACGTGGAGTGGAGGAACGCTAACGGGATTGCACAACGCACCTCGCGACTCGCCGACATCGCGCCGGTGCGGTGCTCGCTTGCCGGCTAATGCGTGACACAGTTTCTATTCGGATTTGGGGTCGATTCAAATGTCAAGCAGATGCACCCCACTTATGCAACACTATTAACACGGCCTCGTTACAACTGCCCACAAATTGAATAATTGGTTCAAGAGAATCAACTTTACACACGAAAAGTTGCAAACTAAATACACACGCAAAAACAAAACAAAAACTATAATCCTTTTGTTATCTTATTGTTAGTATACAATTAAAATATTTGTTCGTAAACTCTAAATAAAACACAATATGGTCTTTAATCGGATTGACGAAAGTAAAAATAACTTATAAAATTTGTTTAAATACCTATAAAAATTTGCTTATTGCAGATATTACAAACAAATTTTACAGTTAATACAATCCTTATTCAATGTTCGTCAAAGATATAATTCGATAACACGTATGTACCTATCCAAATAGTCAATAACGGACAGTCAAATGTCGTTTTCATTCATTAGCACCATGAATAGTGATCATTTTTCGTTTAACGAAAGTGAAAGAATTTGTCAGTTACTCGCTAAAACGATCTTAATGTAGGTGACGATGGGGCGTGAGGGTCAGTCGCGTGAACAGCTACTTACCAGTAATGTAACTATTGTTATTGTTACACAAGAACAATGCTACATGGTTACACGATTGTTATGTTATAACAGTAACAACTGAAAATAGAACAAATGTATTCCATTTTTCGAGAACAGTAACAAACGAGCGTGCAAGTATCCTGATATCATAAATTATGTCTTCAGTATAATGGTCATCCGCATCCAACCGTTAACAGAATTAAAATTCTATTTGAGGTTGTAGTTAAGTGTGTACTTCTCTGGACTACGATAGCCCTCTCGCTTGTAAGGATAGCCACGATACTGAGAAACAAGAATTGTGAGCTGATTGTAAGGCTTGCGGCGGTACTGAGCCAGTCGAAGTACTTTAAATTAAATATTGTAATATAATTAATAATTTTAATATACATCCTATGTTAATTGTAATAAAAAATTAATATAATTCGCACATATTTAACATTTTATAGGTGAAACCAGTCCGGTTCGATTGGGGAGATACTATCGCCGCACCCTTTTCTAGCGTGAAGTAATTTTTGCGTTTTTGTAGTAAGGTGTGGTTGCCGGTTACTTACAAATGAGCCGAATATTTTAGTGCTCAGGACTATGAACGCATCTAGATCTGCCTTTGTAGAACTCTTATACTGTATATAGTTAATTATAGAAGTGCACGGGCGACAGTGACTACTTATAATCGGGTAGACTATGCCCGTTTGCTACTTCGAATTAAAAAAAAAACACTTCATTTCTAATATTTAACACTTTCCCTGCGGCGTATGACTACTGTGTATTGCTGTGCGAAATGCGTTTGAGTCTTGCACGTACCTGTGTTGTACGTACAAATCTGTATGGGTTACGAGCGAACAAATATCCTGTTTACGTCAGCGCTACGAGACAGGGGGCGGACATTACGTCTGTGAATTCGTAGATGCTAAAAATACAATATTACCGTTAATTGTGAGCGCAACTTCACTCTAGAGTAATGAGCTTCAGGTTAGTGCCGCCTCCCGCAACGCTGACCCGATCTGATATTCATATATTCGGCGTTCATACGCCGCAAATAGTGTTAATGAGGCTAGGCTAATAACAATGACATACCAAACAAGCAGTCATTGTAATTTTCGTAATGATGATAAAATTACTAAGCTTTGTAACAATAAGTATGACTTGACGACTAAATAACATTGATATTGACTTAATTATACATTAATAAATGGCTAATAATATAATTAAAACATATGAACACTTTGTTTACGTATCGTCATATAAAAGGTTATGTATTCGTTACACCTTAGATCACCATTTGACTCATTGAAGCCTCAATATTAATTACATCATCTTCAAACAATAGGGGTTCACAAACAAAAATGAGTTTTTTTGTGTTATTGGTATATTTTTCTATTAGTCATACATAGTAACTATTTTTTTATAATTACAGGTAAACCATAAGTGGATTACCTGGAATTATAAAAAAATAGAATAGAATAGAATATACTTTATTGCATACCATAAAATAGAAGTCAAACATTTACATATTTCACAACATAGTACGCAATAGGCGGACTTATCGCTCATGCAGCGATCTCTTCCAGCCAACCTATGGAAAGGAGTACCAGTGGTAAATGGATGGAGGTTAGGTTAGTTTAACTTAAAAAACGATTGAATACTAAATCAGATAAAATGTAAACAAATAATTTAGTTTTATTTGTGTCCTGAAGAGTAAGGGCTTTGTGTATGTGACTAAGCCCTTTCATAATAATTTTAAAAAGGATTTTACAACAGGTGGTATAAATACAGTTCGATCGGGATGGTTAGGTGCGGTTGCCAGCTACATATGCCGTACCGTACGAGTGAGGCGACAATTGTGGTCCTCAGGTGCAGCAACGCATCTACGGACGACAACTTCAGTCCTAGTTGAGGTTGTATGTGTATAACATCACACCAGCATACTTTTTTATTATTGTGGAAAAGTAAGAAACGGGCATGCAGGCCACCTTATGTTAAGTGGTCAATGCAGCCCATTGACAACCACGTCCAATCTTAAATAGAACAGAAGTTCTATTTAAGGATGGACGCGGATGCGTTCCTACTCTTGAGGA
>DWON01002265.1:0-21169 GCA_018251015.1 Phocides pigmalion okeechobee
GTCGATATTTGACTCTCAATGATAAAACTATATAAAGGGCTGCTACCCCCTTTATAAAGTTGTTAAAGAGCATTCGAGATACAAGCAGAGGGTAGGACGTTACTCTGTCCGTTAAATATACTAAGTGTGTGTAAAAAATATCTCGGCATTTCATTGTGCAAAACCCCCACGACTGTAACACTACTGTATAACTGTATTGGGAGTAGAAGTAGTCAACCAAAAGTGGTCATTTTTGCTTAATTATCCAAAGTGGTATACTAGTTTCCATGTTCGATGCTCGAAAACGGACACTTTTTTTTGCAGAATAAATTATTAATCGAGTATGCATTCCACCTGATGGTATGTGCTCTATCTATGATAACCTCTATATAAAACATTGTTTCAAGCTAGAAATACGACGGTGGGACCGCCCAGGTTGAAACTTAAAGGTTCTAGCACTCTTGATATAGTTTTATATTAAACGTGGGTGTGCTTAAATGTGTCTTTGTGTGTAGTAAATGTTAACCTATTTGAGTAATTTTCAGAAAATAGTGTTTACTTTTTTTACACAAAAAATAACTACGCCTTTACTATATTATTTTTTATATATTATAATTATAGAATATTATTTTGTTAAAAAATGTTGTTAAAATTGTGCTTAGTTAAAAGCAGCATGGTTACCCAGGCGTACCCCAGCAAATAAACATCCTTTAGGAACTAATTGTCGAGGCGAGATCAGCTTTATTGCGCCCGCCACGCCGCAAGCACTACACTCCTATACGATTTATCTACTCTATTGTACACTATACATGCCCAAAAGATTAGAACCACCAGTTTATGAGATGGCTGAAAATTAGTGAGCTGTAAAAATATTATTTTTAATTAACATTCATTCGACCTCCGAAGAGAATCAATCTTAAAAGAATCAACCATAATTATTCTCATTATTTTACTTTTTTTTTTTATTGTGAAAGAGTAAGAAACGGGCATGACTAAGCTGGTCGCCTCCAATAATGTGTATCCGGCAACCACACCTCCCAAACCGAAACACAATACATGAAGAACGTGTTGCTTTACGGCAGGTTATGAGGGTGGCGGTGGTACCGCCCCGGGCGAGCTCTATCTAGATTCTGAGTGTTTGTGTACTAATTTTTATGATATAGACCATTCATAAAAATTAGTACACAAACACTCAGAATAGGAATCTAAATTCTAAATTTAAATGTTACCTTAGTTGGAAAACGAACCCGAACCGTCTGCGTATGCAACTAACGTGGCTACCACTACACGACGCGAGAAATGTTTTATAAATTTAATAATAACATACACATTTGTTAAATATGTCATATCTTGTACATGTGTACTCTACTGAATTCTTCAACTAAATAAAGATCTAAAATTGGGTTAACACAAGACATGTAACAGAAGGAAAAAATAAAAAAAAATTAACAAAAACAGATTTGAAATCAACAAGGGTATGACGTAATTCCTCTTTTAATACTAAGGAACTTAAAAATTGGGTACGTACGATCAATACGCTGTATGAATAAAAGTGTCCAATACTTAAATTTAAGTTACTAGGTACTATGTACTTACATTTAACTAGTTGCAAGGGCCAAGAACGTAGGTACTGGATGTAAGAAGAGCTTAAGCCCCAAAATAAAGTAATTGAAAACGTCCACAGCGGTGAGATTAAAAAATAAAACAGCAAAAAGCAATCCATTTACACAGCGACGCTCCTAATTGAAAATTTGCTCGCGGCCACAGACGGACAGATTGAAATTTAAACAAAATTCCATTAAACATCGCTCGTATTATTCTCAATTCAATTTTGTTTAGCCGCCCTATTATGATTTGAAACTGTAATATATGAATAATAAAATCACTCTGTTTTATTAGTTTTATTAATAATAATAGTAATTTATTAATGAGATTATTAACAACATCGGGTCGATTGCCAGATGAAACATACTTATGTTAATAGTTGGTAATGTTTTTCTTCTTGTATATAATACGTTTCTGTTGTATATAGTTTGCCTAGTTTTCTTTTCGTCACAGCTATGTATTATATGTAACATAATTTTTGAGATAAGGAATAAATATTTGGATGAAATTACACAACACTATCCCAAGTACTCGTAAACTAAATCAACTTGTAAGGAAAATAAATAGATTTTTTTTGAGACCCAGACTGTTACATTTGTTTAAATTAATCATATTAATTTCAGCAAGCGTAACAGAATTCATTTGTAATCCAAATTATAAATACAATTTCAAGTTAACTGAAAATTTACACCTGCAGAGGCCGTAGAGCCCATGACTCCATTTCATGTAAATTTTAGACAGGAGTGCACTAGCGACCTCTACACAATGACTATCATTTGTACAAATGACAGTTCAATCGGATGTAATACAAACCGGGGCATTTATCCGAATAGATTTGAAATGGTATCGATGTGAAAATGAACACTATCTATTTACGTCCATTAAATTTAATTAAGAATATAGACGTTTGTAATCGGTCATAAAAGTCAAGGTATTTTAACCATGTCAAACTTGTAACATTGCAAACGTCTTTAAATATATGTCTATTAAAATCAAATTTGAAGTTCGCAATCCATTTTGTATGTATTTATTACAAATTGCCTAATGACGTATCACCAAGTAAACCACATGTTCTAGAGTATAGTAAAAGTAAAGTAGAGTACATCGACTATAAGTAAAACTGTCTATGCTCAAAGTTTTACCAATTGTATACATTTCTATACGCGAAAATGACATAATATACTTAAATATGAAACCTACATAAGATACTCTATATTTTACGTTACTCTATAAATTTTAAGTTACAAAGATCAAACTGCACCTAATGTTAAACTTTAGGTCACTCAGAATTTCTCACATCTACGCAACATTACCTTTAGAATGATATAGTTTAAATCCTTTGCATATATCTCTAGGTTTTAAAAACGGTAGAGCATTATGCTACATGTACCTAATAACATATAGAAAAAAACAATTTTGCTTTTAAAATCATAGGTAGTCGAAGCCAGTGAATCAATTTCATGTAAATCCGGGTAGCGAACGCATAAGACATACGCTCGCACAATGACCGTCATTTGAGCTGGATCGCAGCAATTTGCTACGCTTACCCGAATATTGTTGGACTCTACATCGCTGAAAGCTATTTCTGAAACTATCTGTGAGATAACGCGATGTACCATAACTAAAATGTTTCCAGATTACCCGATGGTAATCTGAAAACATTTTAAATCCGATGATTTAGGGAAACGCAAGGAAAATCTCCATGTGGTATCTCCACAACGCTCAGACCGTTAAGAAAATAAATTCTAGTAAATCGTTGTCAAAATATCTCATCTTCAATCTCTTTTAAAATATACCTACCGCAAAACATCTATTTACAACTATCTCGATTCATACATTTGGACTAGAATTCACTATAGCCTAATATTTATTATTTTTATTGCAGAAATTGTCAAATGATTATTCCTCACTTCATTTCATAATATACATTTATATTTGTATAATAATATTTGTGTTCATGAATATTTATTTACAGTTAATTAATAATACAAAGTACTTTGCGGCTCGTTGCATTTGCCTTTTTTTATATGAATTATCCTATCTTGGAGCTCCTGGAAGAGAATTCATTTTGACATAAGCAGGCTATTAGATTATATTTTTTGTTATATACTTTTTTGTAAAATATCATAATTAGAACTTATAAATAATTAATAAATAAACTACATTACATTTCAGAAACTAACTACGTTTTTTACATGTTTCATCTTGCTATTCTAATGCGTTATGGAGATTTAGCTAACAGGTGCTTTTAACCCGCTCAAAACCCGACGAGGTTTAACAACTGCAATATATCGGTTACATACAGGATTGACTACGGGGCGCTATAGAAGCGTCATTTTTTAAACCTAGTGGTCACCTATAGATAGCGTCAGGAATAGCCGATACATCCCACTTTGTTGTTCGTGAAGTACACAAGCGAAGCTACAAGCGCTCAGTTGACCTATAACTTACAATCAATTCTTTCTTTTAACCGGCTATCAAAACGTTACTCGACGCACAAAACTTCCAGCAACAATGTGGCGGGGGGTTACTCCGCCCGGGGCGCATAATGGCAATTTTTCGTGAGCGCGGAGCCGTGGACGCGACGTGCAAATTTGCCGCCTTTGTGCCGCGCGTCTGCCGCGCGTGACCTGCATACGATACTAGTCGCCATTACAGAGTTTGCGATCTGTCGCTATCAGATATGTTGACGTCTTTCCACTGGTTTTTTAGATTAATTTAAACTAAGATCCATCCGTCTGTCAGCCCTTTAACGATACAGTGGTGGACACAAGCTTCGTTACATAAAGGTATCTAACGCAAAAGTAGTTAACGCGCATGGTTCTTCTTAAAACCATTAATACCCTACTACTGAGTAAGAGTCGCCTTAAGAATACGTCATAGTATTATTTATCGACTTCAAACACCTTGAGATCTCTCATACATGTAGTTTCTCTCATGCCATTTTTCTTCGATGTTAAAGCAAGTGATCATGAATTTTCAATAATCAGACTTAATAATCAATAACTTCTAAAATCAGATGCGCGTCTCGATCGCTATAACTCCTGTGTGAGAGGCTATAATTACTTTAAGTATGAATTTTACAACGTACCTATCCGAAAAACCTTAAAACCCAACAGTGAATATAAACATCCCCAAAAAGGACTTTGCAGTAGTCATTGCACTCGGCTATGTCTATTAGTAACTACATTAGATGATATGATGACGTAAAGCATATATGATTTGACGACACTGCAAGCCTATTTCTTGTTCGGCAGGTACGGGCAAGGTTTCTAATTTACATTTTTAGCCACCGTCTTAAGTAACGACAAATCTGTAATTGGCTTAAGGTCATGGCAATCAAGCATGCAATCTACCTTGTGTTAGGTGGTTACCACACATGGATGTATATTATCGATCCCAAATAACTTTGACATCCTACTGCGTATGCCGCAGACGCATGAAAAGTTACAAAAAGGGTAAAATGGCAAATAAATATCTGATAGCAATCATTTATACCTAGCATTCACCTCATAGCCACCGCTTCCCATTTCGTCACGTAACTCGCCCTGGGCTTCAATCACGGCGATTTCTGAACTCACTTTGTCGGGTTATTTGTTTGTGACGGGCCGGAGGCGGCTCTGACGCCATCCGAATAGCTCCGGCTGATTGTTGCCCCAATGTTTATCCTACGCGACCATTTTTGTACCTATTATAAGTAGCAGAACCTTAAATGATAACTTGTAGACGTTGTTATTCAGTAAGTCGATAACAAATCAAGGAATTCAATATTATCCAACATAACAGTAACTCTGAAACAAAACAAGAAGACGCATTAAATAGTTAATTAATTTTAAGTTTGGTGTATCGTTGCTTTGTGCGTTCTGAAGGCTTTGGATTCCACTCATAATTTATTAGTATTTTCTTTTTTCACTTTCCACAAAACTAATTTAATAAAGCAGTAGCATGCTCCTCATAGATTAAGTCCTAGGATTAAGTCAGCCGTTAGTACAACGTCTTAAGGTTCAGAAATGGAAGCAGTAAACGAGCGTGCAACCCAACTGCTGACTACGAAATGTTTCAATTTATTAAAAAATACTTGACATACTACATGAAAATAGCTTATTCGTTAAAATTAACAATCACTCTCAGTGAAGATCTCAAAGTGTCTAGTAAATAACAATTGAACCTGTAGGAAGACTTGGACTTATGGACTCCTCAAAGGACTATGACCGATTGTCAAACTTTTTGCAATATACTTGTAATAATTACTAGAATTACTTAATACGAAAACATTCATCAATGAATAATTACAAAAACTTTTTAAAAGAATAGCAAAGGAAGAACAGAAATAATAATTTGTTACACTACAAAACTAAAGTCTCGTGAATCCGTGGCGCCGATAACTTTTATTTGCTCTTGCGTCTACAATAATCTTTAGAAAGGAAGCGGTTGACGATCCGATACGATAGTGTCACAAAGAAGCTTATTTCCGCTCCAACTCTGCTTATAAAGAACCACGTTACATTTCCTCCTTACAAAATAGAATTCAAGCGATTTTCAACCCTATTTCTTGGCAGCAAGAAGATTAGATAACAATGTAACGTCAGAGTTATTTGGTATAGGTGTATCGTGAAATAAAAACTGAACAAATATAACGATAAGGTTTTGTAAGGGCGCGAGGTCGACTCATTGTCATTGATAAATGTAAATGAATATAGTAATATGGAATTGATTAGTTTTATGCCCATGACTTTGAGGTCTCTGTGAGTTCGTATAACACCTATTTATTTAAATAATTATTATTATCAGCCGTTAACGAGTTAATAAACAATCAGTATAACGAAATATAATATTTTATTTCGATTATATTTATGTTATAAAAATGAGATACATGTTAGAAAAATATAGCGCAACTTTAAGATAAACATTAAAATTGGAAATAATTAATACTATTACTCATAAGTGCTACATTATATATGTAAATTGGGCAATAGAAAATCATTAGTGTATCTTAAATACAGCTCAGTGATAAACAACAACAGCTGATCATATAATAATAACCCAGAATATTTTTGCCTAACCGCGCGTCTGTTCAATAAATCATTGCGAAACGGAAGAGTGGCAGCAAAAACCGACGTAGGGCGATAACAACAGACAATGGGAGCTAGTGTCGCCGACAATGCTTCGTTTGTGACGATTCTTCGCATAATAGCGGGGCGCAAAACGCGGTAATTCGATAGAGGCTCCTTTATTATGAATTGTGGGCGTGTGATTGAGTTACCGGCTTAGTTCTGTACCCTCTGTACGCCGGCTCGTCTGTCGTGTAGTTTTTGTTAATGTTCTAATTAGCTTTTGTGCTATGTTTTTAGGGTAGTTTTCTAAGGAATACTTTTACATATTTGAGTTACTGTGGCAACCGTATAAAGACTAGCTTATCAGCGCTTAACTGTAAGGTTAGCTTTGAGTCTAATACAGCAACACTTTGTTTTATAAATAAGGGAACCAGATTACAAACATACACCGCTTGTCGTGATCATCTGGAAGTAATTCTGTATAGAACGGACTTTTTCAATTAGATGCGTTGCCACTTCTGAGAATTAAGATGGTCACATCATATGTAGGAGACGAAAGCCAGAGCGTTCTATAGAAACACAGGAATTGTTTCATGCTAAAAATGGGTAAGCTTTCCTCCCTACTTTAATAGACGGTAGTACGGTTGGGGAGGTACCACCGCTGCCTTCATAAACCACTAAAAACAATTACTGTGATTCGGTTGGAGTAGAGCCTGGGAACCGCTCTACTTACTTACTCTTGCAAGGGAGGCGACCATATTGCTTCTTAAGGATTGCAACGCATGTACGTACACCCACGGATAGGAATTCATTCTTATTTGAGATTGAATGTAGATGTCTATAGGCCGCTACGATTCATCAAGTGAGTTCGACGGTCAATTAATATAATATTATAACTAAAAAAAATTGAGCATCAATATTCTATTTTTATTATTCCATCCTAAACGTCTGTAAACAAATGACCAACACGAACACAAAGACGATATAAAGCACGATTGTGCTATTCACTTTGAAGGAGCGGAGGCTTCCGTGCGGGCGAGCACAATCGCTGCGATTAATCGCTTTAGCTGCGACAAAAACGCCCCACAAAGAGCTTATAAGCATATACGAAAACCTAATCGGATAAGCGAATAAAAGTCTCGCGTTCATACACTCTTGTGTAGCCAGTAGCTTTAGGCACACGGATGTAGAGATCGATCGGCAGGAACGTATTTAATATCGATGATCATTAGGTATTCCCTTTTCGTTTCATTTCAAATGTATTTTTGCAAAATGCCTTTGCAAGCATGAATAATGTACAATAGATTAATTGGGCAAGTGTGTAGTAAGTAAGCAGCTTCTTTTTGTGATTGTAGAGAACACGACAATATCGAAACGACCACAACTTGTGTTCTCTAGCCCGACGACCCAATCAGGCATATCTCGGGGAAGGTTCCTCGTTACCTCAGTCTTTGCCTACGGCGTTGTAGGACCGCTCACACCAACTTTTTTCCCGGGATCGCTACATCAGAATACTTCGAATTCCATGTTACAACTCCCGATCTCGGACGACTCTTTTTAATCGCTTTTTTACGACGAATTTACGACAGGAGATATCGTAGCGCTGTTTTGGTCCCTAGCTACAGGGACAATATAATATATGTAAGTACCTACAAACCTTTTGTATTAACTGCCTTATATCCATAACGACCTTCTACTAGACATTTTCGAAAGCAGTAGAAATATTATTTGACGTTCAAAAAGTATAATGATCAGTAATTAGAATCAATTGCACAAATAAATTTCATTTAACGTTGACTTTAACCCGTACAGTGTCTTTCGTAACATATCGTATATATCTTAATATGATATTCTTAGATATCTTACTACGTATGGTATCCGACGAAAGAGGAAAGCAGATATTCTGGTCTGTGGTGTATTGGGGTTTTTTATGTGAAAAGAGTAGCAAACGAGCATGCAAACCACCTGAAGGTAAATAGTCGCAACCCATAGACATCCATGTACAATCACAAACATGACTGAAATCCTATCTGCGCTCAAACATAGATGCGTTGCTATGAGGACTAAGATGGTAGCCTGGCTTCAAAGTGTAGCAACCGCACCTCTCCAACCGAAACACAAATGATGCTTTACGGCGGATTATGAGCACGGTGGTAGTACCTCCCCGGTCGAACTATAGCTTGTTTGCTTAACGCAAAGGCAAAATCGTCTTGTGGAAGGCTGTTTCCCTTGTACGAGTAATTACGTGAGACATTTCCAGCGATACTAGGTCCACGGTGCGTCTAAGCTGAGCAGCGTCACAAAGTGACCGGCGCGCCGCTGCTTACGAAAGGGTGAATACAATACCGGCGGCCGCTTGGCTTTGGGTGATTTCCAAGTATTGTATATTTACCAAGACGATGTATTTGTATTTAATAGATGACGTTATTATAATTCAAGTAGTAAAATGAAGATGGCACCGCTAACTTGACAATAATATTCTTTTAACTTAAACAGTTTTTAGATACCAAAGCTATTGTTTGCTTGTTCCGCTTGGCTTTAAAGTCTTTGGTATGTGATAAATAAATTTTAAAATATTTTTTCTACGATCAGACGATCTACGCTGCTGGAGATAACAGGGCATGTTCTGTGTAGATAGATTATTACCGTCTTTGCGAATTATTTTTATCATCTATTGGCAATGTTTACATTCGTGTGTTCTCTTGTAAACGGTGTCAATAAATGGTCAGACACATTCGTTTATCTTAGTGATTATTTATACATAAGAAAATTCATCTTGTATACCAGTCAGTCCCGGGGAGAGCAACTTGTTAAGTTAGATTAGTAAAAATGAAAACCTAAAGTTCCGCTATACACCTTTTGCGACCACGGTGCTGTAGGATTCTACGGCAGTACCGACGACCCCGTTCTGACCATGGGAACGCAAACGGATGGCCAAACACAATAATATATCTAGGATATGCATCATCTTAATATTCGAGGCTGCAATTCTCTGATCACGTACGCTAATATAGACTAGGCATTAGACGATCTATTGGATTAAGATATATAGTTGTGCATTGAATTGAGAGCACTGGACATCCGTTTCCTAATTCTATGACGTACAAACGTAACTTGAAACTTAAGCGAACATGAAATAAATATTTTTTAAAATAAAAATAGCTTTTTTTCTCCCATCTGACGCCGCTTTTCTTTTATCCTTTTAGTAGATGAAATAAAGACAGAGAAGTATCAAAATTTAATAACCTTTTATTTCCCCCACGTACGCGAAAAATAGTTGTCCTTTTATCAAATTTACCATTACTTCAAAGAAAGTGTTCCCAATAAACCCAATATATTTTAAAGGTTTTAAAGAGAGAACTATAGTTCGACCAAGGAGGTACCACCGTCGCCCTCATAATCCACCGTAAAGCATTACCTATATTTCAGATGCTTTTCATGCTCGTTTGCTACACTTCCCACATAAAAAAAACCCTACTGTTGTTGGGCAGCAGCCTCGCTGAATGAGAAACACTAAGAATTAGTCCACCACGCTGGTCAAGTAGTTTGATAGGTCTTAGATTAAAAAAGAGGACTCTCCGATGTGTCTTTTTTGCGAAAAGAATATTAAATTGGCTTGCAAAGGAGCTTAAGTAGTCACTACAGACAACAGTGACCATTTAATATCAATTTGACACCTTCATTATAGGAAAAACTCCATATTACATTTGTACATATTTGAAAAACATTTACATAATATCAAAATAATTATAATATTAATCTAAAATGTGCTTAAGTTTTACTATTAGCCAGCTATTATTTAAATAAAATTGTTATACTGTATACGTCAAAGTATATCACTACTCCGAGTAATAGGTTGTCTGGAAGGTAGGAGAATTACAATTCGACCGGGGTGGTACCATCGCCGCCCTTATAAACCACCGTAAAGTAGTACTTGTGCTTCATTTACAATTCCAATATTTTGTAAAAAATAAAAACTTCTATCCAAGAACTATACGTATTCGATTGAATTTGATGAAAAAAGCAACAACAGGCACGAATAGCAAACAGTCCCAAAGAATAGCCAACATAAATAAAGGTAGTAAATAACAGTAAAATATCGAAAAGCGTCAAGGCTGAAAACTGAATATCCTCGGGTTTCCGGGGCCCGCTGCCGAGAATGGCAGAACGGATATTCGTACAGCCGCGGCTTTGCCGAACCATAGATATTGTTTCTAGTCTATTGAACACACTTTTAAAATTGTTTTTAGAACACTTATTTATATCTTTATATCTGAATGAAATAACATTAAAAAAAATGAAAATCAAAGTAAATTTGTAAACATGAAATTTTTGGATTCCATTAATCAAATGGATTTTTTGCTAGTATTTTGTGGTGAGTATACAAACAAAGTTTAAACCACTTTACCCGTCAATTGGTCCGTTCTACCGTTCGGGGGACCAATAACCATTGGGGAAAAAAGATTCTCGTAGTGGCTACATCTAGACAAAAAGAACACAAGTGACACAGATCCAGTAAGGTGGCACCAATTAGGAAAACCTAAAAAGCTAATGGATGAATTAAATAGAAAAATGTCAGTTTCCATTTAAAAGTAGGCACTGTTTCAATTCTCTTCGATGAAAGCCCCATAGCCAGGCGCTCGTATCGTGCATAGGTATTGATTTCTTTCTTTTTCTTTTTCCGGCCACAGCTAACAGTTTTTATTCTTATTTGCCCTCATTCATCTCGCAGTCCATCCAAATTTCATTCGGATGAACGTCCTACGTAAAGGGCTTATGCGCAAAACTTTGATGAATGCCGAACAAATTTTTAATTAAAACTGCGACTTAAAATAATTTATAACTCGTAAACGAATACGTTTTTGGAAGCATTCGACTGGGTATCATTTGCACTAAAAACAAAACCCATTATCTATGCCCCGTTCGCGCTGGCCGGAACCGTGGGGGAGCGCGGAAGATTTGAAATTGGAAGCAAATAGGCGTTAAATGGCGGCGTGCGCTGTCATAACGTCATTTGACGTTCATCAGCGGGCGAAACAGCATCTCCGTTTGGTGCACGTTTTATTAGCGTAAGGAATAGCGGGGCACAGTCACTCGGAAATTGAGATTTGCATCAGGGAATATGCCGGGCGGTGATTGCATTTTCTTTGGAAATGCAGCGTCATTTAATTTGGCACGAACGCTAAAGACGCTTGGTCCGACTAAATTGTGCCCCGCGTCAACTCCGTAGCCCTCTATGACCGATATGGTCTCCAAATTCAATTAGGTCGCGCTTGACCTGAAGTTTAGATTTACTTGTTGTGTTTCTAGGATGTAGTTTCAAGTCTGATTAATGTCAATAATTAATGAAACATATTATGAGTAAACTTTATTAAATATGTACATATATGTCAGCTCGAGCGTAGTATAATATGTAAAACACATAAACTTCATGTTCTTAGGGCCTTGCCGACACTAAAGTCTAATGGAGATATTCAAACAATTCTATCATTCAATCCTATTTAGATACAGTAAAAAATAAAATTAGGGTAGATAATATGTTTGACCTGTGTTTACGTGTATTCTTATGCCCCCTCGTAAGTACTCAATGGGTGAACCAACTTTATTAAATTATAATCCATATTTATACCATTTTATGAATTTGTAAGTCAAAGAAACTTTATAATTTTCACAAGTACAAAAATTCGCTTTTTCGACTTTATTCTTAATATTTATATTTGACCATGTTTCAGTTTGGATAAATTGAATCAAACTCAATCTAGCAGCTTCAGCTTAATGCTTACCAGCCGTGAGCAAATGAAAATGAACATTCCGTTTTAGAAAATATCATTTCAGATTTAAAATGTATCCACAGCATTCGTGATCTAGACTTAAGTACTTATTAAATATTTTTAAACAATATTAAGCTCGATATTTTTCCATTCTTATATTGATATTAAAGATTAAGGATACATTTATAAATTATAACACAGAAACATTTATAAACAAAACGGGTAAAATACCATACATGAAAATATATTGGTACGTATGTATAATTTTTTTATCTTTCTTTTATTATGAAAGAGTAAAAAACGGGCATGCAGACCACCTGATATTAAATGGTCACTGCAGCCCACGGACTACCACAGCCAATCTCAAATGAAATGAAGTTATATTTAAGGATGGACGCGAATGCGTTCCTACTCTCGAAGACTAAGATGGTTGCCTCCAATAATGTGTATCCGGCAACCACAAAAAATATACAAAAAACACAAAACACATTAAATAAAAAATCAATAACATCGTAAGTCTGTACGTGCAACTAATGAAGAAATCGTTCATTTCAGAATACAGCTCCAAAATATTACGATTATGTTAGCAATACAATCTACGGCAGTACAAGACAACACGATTTACAAAAAGCAATTATTCGATATTCAATTTAAATTTCGTAAACACTATAACATTTTGTGTTCTCCAAAACCAATAATTACCAGATAACAAGATCAATACAAACTTAACTGAAAATCTGAAGCCTCTCATGATTGAATCCACATCTTTTTCTACGAATCTTGACAAACCACAATCTCCATAATGAGAATTAAACGTTCAATTTAATCGTAGTAAACACCAAACAGAATCAGTTAATGGAATTAAAAAGTTGATTATCGGCAAATTTACGGCAAACATCTTGTTGTCGATGGCCCTTCACCGTGTCAACAAGCAAGGAGCCATGAAAGAAAATAAGACCTGCCGACTACTGGATAATTTGGGTATCAACCGCGACGGGGTAAACTATACGCGACCATCTCGCCAACCGATAATACTGAACTTTATTTTCACTCAAATAACCATAAACAATACAAGAATGTTAGGAATTGAGGTACTTATAAATTTATAATATATATCTGTGACTACGCAATGATATATGTGTGTTACAGCCACCATTGCCCCTCCCTGAGTTCCTATTATATTATATACGTTTTAAATAAGTTATTTATTTTACAAAACTTCGTATATGTTAATTACAATCAAACTAAAGAGAACTTGTTTCTTAAACTAAGTTAAACTTAAACCAAGTTAAAAATATATGTATGTAGTATGTGTATGAATTGAATTGAATTGAATGTATCAAATACTACGTATATTTACATTATATGTAGGCGTGTAAATTTCCATATTATAAGCACATTATCATAGTTAAATGAGTGACGTTTTGACTGGGTTCTATATCGAATCTAATCTATATTCTGGAGTAACTAATCTTAAATTAGATAAGCGTAATTTTATTTTAAGAATAACTTTATAGACGTTCGACTACTTTAATCTCAGTTAAATGGACTACTTTACTTACTATACTTTTCAATGGAAAGTAAGTATAATGTGGCTATTTTTTTTATATTACTCAATAAAGATTCCGTTAAAATTATTTCTTTCTACACAGCGAATATAAAATCAAAGTGCGAAGAATTGTTTGTAAAAAAAAGGTGTTACATCATGAATTGCAGCGTTTTTTAAAAACCAAACACTGCAATAGATCATCATTCTGTGCTATTTCAGAATAACTTTTTATACATAAAAAATCCGTTGTATAAATATTTACATAATGTAGTGAATATTCTTAAGTATTTGTTTAATATTGATTAATACATAATTATTTAGTTGACATCTGGTATTGGTAAATTCGTCGCTCAGAATGAGAAGAGTTAATCCGTGACTATCACGCCGGCTAAATACGAATAGGACTTCATACAATTTTTAATAAATTTATGGAGGACGCTCTAGCGTGTAGGTTTCTTCATAATAGTTTCCTTCATAATTAAATCTACTAATAAATAATTTTAATAAACACATAAGTACAAAAAAATACAGGATAACTTTCGAACCCCAAACCCGCCTTGGAGAAGTTAGAATTTTACCATTGTACTATCCTTACTTTATAAAATACTATGATTAAAAAATAAGACGTTTTCGCGAGTTAAATATTTCGAGCTGCCATTGTTACTTATGAAATATTTTATTTAATTAGGACAAGTTAAAAATAAAACGAATTTTAATTTTTTTGTTAGAAGTCGTGTAAATGTTTTCAACTTATACATTTATTTTCTTAGCGATTTTTATTTTAGTCTCTTAAAACTAGTTTTAAGTGTGACAGAGACAGAGAAATACACATCTATATCAGTTTGTTATAGTGATGCGTCTACCTTCGAGGTGTATTTAGCTCAACCAACAGACAAATATGTCTATGGTAAAATTCAAACGTACCCATGGAGTGAAAATTCAAAATTTGCGATGGGGCGCTATTACAAAATTCGTAGATTAAAAATATAAACAAAAATAAAGTTTTACACAGATTATAAAACATAAAAAGAAGACGTATCTAAACTATAATAAGCAGAACGAATGGGCGACAAATCGCGCCACCCCTAATCCCGCCCCAACAATGCGTATAATTTTCCCTCTGTCTGTTTGTCTAACCGCCGCGATCTCAGATTAAATGCACGATAAATAAATATTTAACATCTTAATCCATTTGCGGGTACCGATCTTACTATTAGGGTGCGTTTATAGACACGCCGTAAAGATCCTATGTAAACGGATGACTATTGTGGCACCCAGCAAAATCTTCTTAAGAAAAACTGATATCATTATGAGGTGCGACTTATACCTAGACATGATAGTATTTCATGGAATGTATCATTACAACAAATTATACATCATCAACTTTTTAATGTCCCATGGCTGGAAACAAGCCTTTTTTAATATATGATGAGTTAAGTATTGAAATAAAAAAACTGAGTGCAATTTAGAGTCCAAAGTGTACAATTTATACAAAATATTCAATGGCGTTTCATATTACAAAACAAATTTCATAAACGCTTCTGAGTAAAGAACTCTGAGCGAGTTTTTATTGTAGGAGGAATATCACTTGTTATAATATAGCTGCGCTTACTAAGCAGATGCACTATTTCCTAACTCCATTTTCAGTATCAAAAGTAGCGAACCGCTCTCAAGAATAAGAAGTAATAAGCAGTTTTCTTTCGCGCCAAAATTGTCTTCCATAATAGCGTCGGCGGCAAGATACCGTTCCCGCCATAAAAAGAGATAAACGACCTTTCTCTCTATTATTTTTGCACTTTAACAAAGGCAATGCGTGCATGTACCTTTGTCTCTTTCTAGCGTACCGAGTAAGCCACTAACACTCTCGACCGCGAGAGAAAAACAAAAATTTGTCGCTCACCCCCACCCACAGCCACTAATGTTCGGGGAGAGGTGAAGGAAAGTGGGTTCGCCTCCTTTGTAATTTAGTTCAAAAACCTAATACGTGTCAATTAAAATTTTATTAAAATCTCAAATTGAGCGCACTCGACTGTGTATGTTAACATTATTAAGATTTTAATAACGTAGTAGACTATTAGCTGGTTTATTACACAATATTTTGTTGATGTAGTAATTTCACATGAAATTAATATCTTGAAGCGTTCTGAAAGGTATCTTGAGCGATGTTTAAAAGCCTCGTAAAAGCTGTAGAGGTATGAATAGGGTACAAAAATTTATTGGTGTTTAGTGTGAGTGCGACCTACATTGTGTTGGCAGAATGGTCTTTGTGTTGGCATTCTCAGGCGACAATGGCACGGTGTTTTGGCGGGAGAAAAAGGCGGGAGCGCTTTATCAGCGTGCGCCATTATGGGGCTTATCAGTGGAGCCCGCTTCCGCGAGACTTCGCCCCTTTTTCTTTTACGGTCACGTCTGTGCGGCTCAGGTGAAGATAGCAAATACGTGTTTTGTTTTGCGCTATCATTTCTTATCTTCTTTTTAAACTTTATCGCGTTACTGTTTTTAACAATATTATTTTTATATCTCCCTCGATCAATGACCAAGACATTCTTGTTCCAATACTATTATACTATATAAATAATAAAGTAATACAAAACGATTTCTAGACTAATTGCCCTAAGATAACGTGGTTGCCATGGATACAGAAACACAAATACACAAAAACAGAATAGACACTGTATTTCACCATGTACATTTTCATTTGGCCGCGAATCGAATACAATTTTGTAGGCAGATCAGTATAGTGACCGCTGTAACAAACAGATAGTCCCTAGAATGTAATGTACCTAGTGTAATGTTACTTACATTCCGACTGTACCTGCTATTCCTACTGTATAAATTTATTTTTGTATCAGATAGAATTATCTCCTGTTGTACACATTGTTTGCTTCGTCTACAATTAAAGAATATTAAAATGAAATTCGTTCCATACGGATAAAAAAACATTTTTTCTAGTTTTCAATTAAGTTGTTAACTTGGAAAAAGCATCCTGTATCTGCTATTTATACATACCCTACACAGTTCCAGTAAAAAATACTGTATATACAATATTTGGGCAATAAAATCTACATATAAATATAAAAATGTATTACAAAGTAATACTTATATCTATCAAAAAGGGTCAATGGAGCGTTAAATGTTCGCTAAATACGCCATTGGGGTGGGCCGGGAGTGAAATATAAAAGTGTTTTCAATAAACAAGCGGCGCCATGAATGAGCTAATTAAGGCGGGCGAAAGAAATGCGAAGAAAGACGAGAAAACTTGAAGAAAACAAGAATACTCTTCAGTGCAGAGACGGACTTGGTACCGTTGGAAAATGATCGGTTTAACTATAAAACAATTCACGACATTAATTTTATGTCAATATTTCGAGCGAGTTGCATGAATCGTGGTCAGACAAATATATTTTTTTATTTTGCAATCTATGTTAATGTCTTTCAAAGATACTTTTATTTACATGTTTATATTGCTTAAAGACATTTTTTATGTGAGAAGAGTAGCAAACGCGCATGCAAACCACCAGATGTTAAGTAGGCGCAGCCCATAGACATCCACGTACAACCACAAACTCGACCGAAATCTTATCTAAACTCGAACGTAGATACGTTACTACTCCTGAGGACTAAGATGGTCACCTCGCTTCAATGTGTAACCGGCAACCGCACCTGTCCAACCGAAACATAAGTAACGTTTTACTTTAGATTATGAGGCCGCTTATTGGAGATAAGTTTAAACGTGTTACTGAATTATACATACAGTTGTACTATCCCCTATTGCTCTCTTCAAATTCAGATTAAACCAAGTAAAAGTATAACCCTCCGAAATAAATAAATCGAAATCGTTTAATATATAATGAAGTACTGAGGTGAAAAACAAAAAATACAAATTCAGATTTACGTCCTTTTTTGAAATCGATTAAATATTAGTGAACTTGGTCAACACTCTACGCACCGAGCTACGACAGCGTAGCGCGGCGTAGCATATTCTGCCATCCTTCATAATCATTCATTAATTCATATTTTATTTTTTATTGGCACGAGGACCAAAATTTTTTTTCACTGTGAAGTCGTTAATTATTTATTCGTCATCTAACTGTAGATTTATTCATGACTATCAATTATTCATGACATCATCTATGAATACATTTATTCATGTCTATGAATACGGTTTACCAATTTTTTTTAACTAACAACTCAAGAAGCCCTGTTTGCTTATTTTCAAGACAATAAGTTCAAATTAATATCATTTTTCAATGGACAAAAACACAGATGAAGTATAGCTTGTATAAAATAATAAAAGAGACGTATCAAAATCCGTCCCAGTGCCAAGAAAGCGTCCATGTCCTCGAGTCTGAATGGTCCGCTAACAAACTCTTTCACAAAAATACAATAATTACTTTAAGTCGAATAAAAACCGCTTTCTTTGCCGGCGGAGCGGACAAGGGCCCTAATTTCACCTTCGCACCCACTTCGCCACTTCTACTTTATTTCTGAGGGAAGAATCCGCTTTTGTGTTGAATGACTTACGCCACTGTTTTCTGAATGTCAAGCTTAATTTGTGTATGGATTCATATTATTATTATATGTAATTATTGCGCAATAGGCACTTTTGGTCTTTAGATCGACCTTATTATATTTTAGTAAACCGATAGTAGTACGTACTTGATCCGATTCACAATAGATGGTGGCCTTGCAAATAAACTCATGTAAAAAACAAATACAAAATACTTATGGGACAAAATTATAAACATGAACAGGACATACTTAACAATGGTTCAAAGTTATCTCGCATACTTTTTATATTTAAAATACATTATTTATTATAAATAATTTACAGTACATTATTTATTATAAATAATTTTATTAGATTAGCATAACTCAAAACAATTGTATCTATTTCTTAATACTATCCCCTTCTTCTACATGTTTTTTGTGATATAATTTTGTTATGAAAGTGAAGTCTTGGAGCGGCTTTCGCTCTGCATCGTATTAAGCTTTGGGCTTCAATAAAAAATTTACGAGCGGCATTTCGCGGATTCAATCGCCTTTTTATCATTTCGTTTTATAAAACGTTAAAATATAAAATTCAAATGGGTCCTTCAATACGGTTCATTTAGAGCGTAAATTTTCATAGCCAAGTAGTCACGAAAGTCCGTTTGTGGCCGTCATTTCGAAAGTTCTAGGCAACGACATTCGGCCAACGCTTCAAATGAAACCATGAATAAGTATGATGTTTACAATTCCTAAATCTCTTATAAAACTAGATTAATTCATAACAAGATTTGCATTTCTTACGACCTACAGAAGTACAGTTCTTGAGTTTCAATTGTACAGGTATGATTGCAGAGTACATTTACAAGTAAATCAACAACCTTTCCTATCAAGGGTTCAAAAGCTACAGTCCCATAAAAATTGGAAATGGATGACCGTGAGTCATAGCCACCAATTAACATCAGATAGTCTGCAAGCTCGTTTGCTACTGTTTTAAAATTAAAAGCAGGGGTTAGAAGCAGGGACAAATACAGTAAGATGTATGGAAAAAAATGTTACATAAGGAAATATATTAATGTATGTATGGAGAGTTACAACTTAATCCTCGGGACCAGCAAAGTATCTATGATCGATCTCCGAGAGGACGTTTGCCTTGCTTAATGTCGGTTACAATGTGTAATTTTCAACAGCGCAAACATCAATAGATTGCATGACCATTTTTGCGTTAAATTTATTAAACAAAAATATATATAAATGTTTCTAAACATATACTTTAACCATAGTCATAACTATGTATTATTTCGTTCAATAAAACTGAAGCTTTGTTATGGGCATAATAAATTCTTATCTTACACACAATAAAATAAATATTATCGCAAATAAAATTTTAAATACAGGCATTAGGTATCCTTCCTTGGGGCATCATGAGCTATGATTTTAACTATAGCGATAATACTGCTATCTAAGAAGTATAAAACGTAAAGAACATTAACTAAAGCATTTTATTTCAAAATGCCTATCTGTCTACTAAGTTTTTTTGGTTATGACCTTACGCCCACAAAACGTAGACTTAAATTTATGGTGTTCCATTCGCCGCTTCTTCTCTATAGCGATGTATCTTGAGAAGTCGTACCTACTCTTCTCTAATACTCCGGAAGTATGTTCTGTAGTAGTTACTTGACGTTGAACAGTTCTTTAAGATTCACCTTCAAATAACTACCATAATTTGTTCACTATATTTCAGACGACAACGTTATTTTTATTTGCTGTTAGATGAAGTAAATGATAATGAATTTCTAACACAGATATAATTGAGGATTCAAAGATTTCTGACATTCGAATTGGCATCTTTTTTTGTATACCTACCTCAGATGTAATGAGTACCAACATTTTATTCCGCCAGCTTTGTTCTCCTGGTCAACCTTAGCCAAAAGGTGGCACAAAGTCGATAATCTGTTTTAACATTATAATCCTATGCATATGTATATAACTTATAATAATAATAAATTGAATTTTCGCAATTATATGCTACTAAATTCTATGCTACTAAATATTTCACATTGCCATCAAATTTCTAACACACTGACTGATAATAGTGTCTAATATTATTACAAGTACCTATGTGTCAATATGATCCCTATACCACAAATTCATAGACTGAAAGCTCGAACCATTTAGATGGTATCCAAATCCAATCTCCTGTAAATCTAATATAACTTGGCGCACTAATTACGTATTTGATATAGCGGAGTTCAAGATAAAAGTTTGTCCCTCAAGCTTAGCTGTAATTAGGCGATGTAAGGAATTGTTTAAGTAAATGTATATTGAAATGTGTTGAACCAAAACTGGTTTTGGTAGTTTCCTTGTTAGGTACCTAGTTATGATTTATTATAACGTAAAGAATTATTGTGAGATAAAAAGTAGTGATATCTGGCTTCTTAAACGGAAAGTTCTGGTTTTTTCTAATTTTTTATAGTTATGTGCGACTTAGATTTTGTTTCTCACTCGTGTTGAAGTTATAGAAAAACATTATAAATAAACATGTATGAGTTAGAACACCACAAAGAAGTATCATCAGTATGTTTGAATCTACCAATTCGCACTTGGTGATTGAGAAGGACTATACCACGGCGTGAACTGTGGCATGCATAGTCCTAAATCTCAAAATAAACCCATACCGAGTAGTGAGAAAAATGCATAACTGAATTATAATCGAGCACTTG
>DWON01002266.1:0-21168 GCA_018251015.1 Phocides pigmalion okeechobee
GATGGTCGCCTCCAATAATGTGTATCCGGCAACCACACCTCCCCAACCGAAACACAATACATGAAGTACATGTTGCTGTACGGCGGGTTATGAAGGTGGCGGTGGTGCCGCCCCGGGCGAGCTCTAAGGGCTCTACCACCTTTAAGTTATTAGTGTGTTCTGTATTATATCTTTATTTAGTTTTTCCTGGTTGACTAGCATGTTTTCAAAATGCCGTTCCGTCACTTTTCCTTCTTTTCGTACATTCTTTTGCAATGCTAGTATTAAATGAGGTAAGTATACAATTATGTGGCAATGTGTAGGTCACATTGACAAAATGCATAAATAATTAACTTCAATTCAATTCAATTTTTTTCAGTTAGGGATCGAATTTCCAAAATTTCTTTCTTAGCGCTTACGCCTATATAAAAACTTAACTTTAACAAAATAAGCAAAAATAAAGATGTTTTGAATGTGCGTTTCTCTTCTCAGTTAGGGATGGAATTTTAATACTAACCTGTACTATATAAAGAACTTATCTGCAAAATTGTAGCATTCTAGATTCAGCGGTTCAGCCAATGCCTTTCTAAGTTAGTTTTTACTTCTTTTATATATAAGTATAAATCACGGGGGTTGCATTTACTTGAATGAGCCATTTGAATCCTCACCGTGAATTATGTATGGTTACATACATTTATGTATGATGTCACATCTTGATACCCTATCGGAACATATCTGAATTTTCATTCATATTGTAATTTTATGGCGCTACGGGAAATGATTTATTGCGGGACACCATTGTATTTTAGTGTATGTAACATAAGATTTAGTACCAAATGATGGTAAATAATTTGGAATCGTAATCCTTGAGTGCGATAATACATTTGGTAGGTAGAATTATTGTTCCCACTCCAACATTCCTATAATCTTTCTCTTCTACTCCTTTGTACTTTTCTTCTTTTTATGGGAGAAAAGTACCAAACAAGCATGCAAACCACCTGATGCTAAGTAGTTGCAGCCCATATACATCCACTTATGACCACAAATCCATCTAAAATCCTATCTGAACTCGAACGTGCTGGCTTCAAAGTGTATAGTAGTGTAAAGAAAGGGGTATAGAGATGTAGAACAACTTCTTCAGGTATATGTAAAACCAAAGAAGAGTGACCCTTTGCAAAAAGGTGGGTGAACTATATTTCGACTGGGGAGATACTACCGCCGCCCTTATAATCCGCCGTAAAGCATAACTTGTGTTTCGGTTGGAGAGGTGCGGTTGCCGGCTACATTTTGAAGCGAGGCGACCATCTTGTTCCACAGGAGTAGCAACGCATCTACGTTCGAGCTCAGATAGGATTTCAGTCGTGTTTGTGGATGTATATAGATGTCTATGGGCTGCGACTATATAACATCAGGTAGTTTGCATGCTAGTTTGCTCATCTTCTCACAAAAAAAAAACCCGGGGAGATCCTATTCTATACCAAGATCTCACGGTCAGAGCACACTCTCTTACTATAACTCCACAGCGGAATTTGAAGGTTTCTTTAGGAGTTACGCACAGACAAACAAACAAATACTTTAAACTTATAACCGTCTTTTGCACTAAGGGTTAAATATGGTCTTATGAGAAAATCTACCAACTTTAAACGTCTAAGATTTAGTCTTCAAAACTTAAGAGCCATAAATTCACAAGTCTTACAATTTCCTTTCATTGTAGGCATAAGAACGCCTTATTATATGAAATTTATTGGCCTCGCCTTTCTAAGGATTTACAATAGTTCTCTCCAAGATATTTATACTGAGTTGAAAACTTCAGTTAAAACATTTAAGGGTATTCGAAATTATTCAACAATTTAATTAAATAGATTTAAGTTTTGTAAATTACATTTTAAAGATGAAACAGATGTGTGTTTTGGAGTTTCTTTCGCCGACTCTTCTCCAAAACAAAACACCTTACGAGTCGGTGGTAGTTTATTGACGTTCAAAAAGAATTCTGTGAAGAATCAACTTTGAATAAAAATATTTTGATTTTGATTTATAAAATGCAATCTCGTGAAGCATTGTCTTCAAATCAATAAAGCTAACAGAAAACAGGAATTTTTCGATTCATTCGGTACTCGTCGTTATATTATGTCTAAAATTTAAAATAACTTTATAAATTGCATATTATGATTTATTCTCATGTGCACGCTATATCACTATTATTATATATTTGTTTCATAAACATCCGTTCATTATTTTTTCCGTGAAAGAATAACAAATATCCTACCATCCATGCAATATTTCACATTTATAATAAACAGGAACTGTAGTTAAACTTTGTGTTCATTTCTACCAAATATTAAGTAAATCTTTATATATATAATTCTTCTGTGCGTGTGTATGTCACTGATCCTAAAAGGCTGGACTGGAGAATGGTTTATATTCTCATATGGACCAAATAGATGGCACTGGAATCAGATGCAAAGCTGATATTCCTGAACTTGGATCCAGTAGAACCTGGCATATTTTCTGCATAAAATTACTTATAGATTTTTTTCAGAGCGGGTCAACTTTTGCTGAGTCTACTAGTTTTATTATAAAACTTTCTTTCTGGTAGTATAGAAATAGCAAAACATCATAAAATCAATAAAAAAAAACTCTTTGCTGTTCATGTATAATCAACGCCAAATAGGGTCAAAATCCTACCTGATGTCATTCGTACATACGATGATCCGTCGTCCGTCGTTACGTTTGCAAGTGTAGTTAACCTCGTATCTCCATTTAAAACACAAGAGTTGCTTCAAAGCGGCGATGGTACCTCCCCGTTTGAACTATAGTTATACCACTAGTACTTACTTGACTATGACTTCTTCTCAGGTCAAGAACAATGGTGGTTCTCTGATGCGGCTGGTCTGGAGTCAGACATCTTCGGGAGCCGCGGGATTTTCCACTTGCGAGAGTAGGAGCAGGCGTCAATGGTCTTGAGTCTGTTTCTGTGTATCTATAACATGGATTTTATTGTTTGTTCTGAGTGTGATTTCCGGGCAGGCTAAGATACTGAACTGAATGATTGTGGGTGTTTAAAAACTTTACGCGTCTGCAGCATCCATATGATAAGATCCTCTCTTACTTATTTATATTTTGAATGAGCCTATACTTAACACTTTCCCTGATTGGTACAACACTGCTCTGTATTATGTATTATGTGTCACTTGGCGTGAAGCGCTTGCGGGCCACTCAACTGTGTTGTACATACGTACAATACTGTATGGACTATGGGCAAATACATGTGCAATTTACGTCGGCTCTACAAGACTAGGGCAGACATTACGTCTATGTATTCATAGATGATACACGGATTTGTCGGCGCATCGTCAGTTTAGAGAATACAGCTCCAGTTTAGTGCCACCTCCTGCAAAGCAGATTCGTTTAATATAAGTGCCACAGTTAAAGAGTTAAATAAAATTACTCTGAAATAAACTTTCAACCTTTTCACAAATTAGTTCGTTCTTGTTGATATGTGTAACTACCTACTTAAATAAAAAATAATTTTATCACCCCCTTTGATTCATCTACCTCATGCAGAAGACCCATTAAGTTCAGTTGGTAAGTTTCCGTGATAAGCCCAAACAGACAGACAAGTATTTTATACACCTACTTGTTTTAATATGTTCGCTACACTATTACATTACGATGCGTAGGTAAGCTTATGGTCGGGAAATTCGTATCAGTTAATCTGATCGCAACCAGACTCCAGTTTTATTTATTCTTGTAGAAGATTAAATGCTTCTTCGTATATTGTAGCGGATCAACATAAGAAAGATTTACAGCATCGCTAATAAACGTGGATATTAAACAAACTATTTGCGGTTTATTGCTCCTATCCGCGGTCGAAAGTAAACACAGGCATACGTAACTCACCTTCTAAACATATCCTCTGTGACGATGTCGTGTGGTGTTCTGTTCTTCTCCTTGTCACCATCTTGGAACTTTGTCAGGTCTTCATGGATCAACTGGCCTTTGCCTTCTAAAAACTGAGTACACGTGATAAAATAGATTATGTGGTTGTGACACTTGTACCTCAAGCTGGGAATCTAAAGCGCTCTGATTCCTCTATACTAAAGATACAATTGTAGATGATTTAAAAAAAATATTATTCGACTTATTATGATTTAAAAATTAAAAATTATGTATTAATAAAATAATTATATAAATGATATATATTTAATGAGATCAAATTTATGCTATTGTAGTGTATTAACATAAATTAAGTGGTTAGATCGTCCTGTTAAGTCTTACAAAAACCTATTATAGAGGACACCGCTCTTCCTTATTGTAAATAGAATGTGTGAGCATGCTTGTGTGTGTGCGTGTGCGTGTGTGTGCGTGCACGACCGATGCAGAGAATTACAATAGTTGTCCGTCTGTTACGAAAACCGCTTAAGCGATTAGTATTGAACTTATTTTGCTGAATTTATTTTGAAGCAATTAGATGTAATTTCATTCCACTTAGACATACATAAAATATTGAACTGTCTTCTCTTCTGTTGGCATCTTCTGTGCCTTCTATGGGTTGGAATGAAATGATAAGAAGAGAAAACTTTTATCCAAGTGTTGAGCTATAAATATGAATGGTTTACTATTATTTTAGTTGATTACCCAAGCATCTTTGGCACGTTTAACAAACTCCTTGGCATCGGTGTCGGCCGGGTGGTTGCAGAGGACTGAGCAGGCGTGCGAGAAGGGGTTGTACAGGCCTGCGTAAGGTCTCAGCATAAATGGAGCTGGCGTCACTTCGCATCGTAGTTCTACGTTTGACTGTAATTGCAAGCAACACTTTTTAATAGGTACAAGAAGTACAGTTAAATTGAAGACCATCGCAGTCTTGATAATCTGCTGCTAAAACAATTGTTGCGTTAGTCGGATACAGTTACAAACGGGACGACAATCTTAGTCGTTAGGCTACTCCTAACAACAAGGATTGTCTTGAAAGATCTTCAATCCTGTTTGAGTTTATAGTTAAGTATCCATGAGTCATAAAAAATACTTTTTTTATTAATCAAGACTTTCTTCCAATTTACACTAATTTATCCGAATGTCATCCTAATACGGAAAACGTAATGAGTAGTTTTGGGCGGTAAGGGGGGACTTCCACGGAGTGTGAATAGGTAAACGTTATACGCATTTAATAACATTATTGAGAATTCAGACTTGGATTATTTCTTAAACATTAAAGGTAAGGACTAAATTAGAACGTTTTCTGTTACCTACAGACATTCATCAATTTTTAACACTTTCCTTGCGGCGTGGATATACATGATCGGGTCAGTATTGCGGGAGGCAGTGTTAAATTGGAGCTAATTTGATTATACTGAAGATACGCCGACAAATTACTGAAATATTGCATTTTTAGCATCTGTGTATCATCTACGAATACACAGACGTAATATACGCCCCCAGTCTTGTAGCGCCGACGTAAAAACAGCACTTTTTTGTCGCACAAATTTGTCGCTACAAGACAGTTGTGTAGGAGCCGTAAGCGCGTCGCGCCCAGTATTACACAGCTGTGTTGTAGCCGCAGGGAAAGTCTTAATACCTACCGAAAAATCAAAGATGAATGCCAAGGGTTATATTAACTAATTTGTATTAGAAGATTATATTAATTAGTGCCTCACTGTACATACTTGGCACTAAGTACTTGATTGGAAAGCTAAAGGCATTAAACATATTTGGTCGTACCATACCTCACAGCCAACATTCTATACCTACCAGTTTAATAACGCGGAATTATTATTCAATACAAAAAGATACCATTAGTTTGACAACATAGTCATGCATGAAATAATCTGCAATACAAGCAATACAATAAATAGAGGTTTGCATGTTAGTGAGAACTCTCGGATGGTTGTCCAGTCTAGACGGCGCGGTCAACTTGTATTTATGACTGACAAACATAAGTACAAGATGTATTGCAATACGTAATTTGAAATATTTTCTCTAAAAGGACTTTTTAGAAATAATTATTTTAGTATATGCATTCCGTGTACACAATTTTTACGATTTTGGCAGTTTCTGAAACTACCACTTGGGGCAGGTTTGTTTCTAAAGTTGGGACAACTATAGTTCTACCGGGAAAGTACCACCGCTACTTGTGTTGCGGTTCAAGCGAGGTGACCATCTTAGTCCTCAGGAGTAGCAACGTATCTACGAGCTTAGATAGGATTTCAGTCGTGTGTGTGGTTGTACGTGAATGTTTGTGAGCTGCGACTACTTATCATTAGGTAGTTTGCTTGCTCGTTTGCTTCTCACATAAAAAACGTGGCTGGACGTACCCTAGATCTGGTGCTGGCTGTTTGTTTAGTATTTTCGTTACTTAAAAAAGGAAAGTAACTTGCTAAGTAACATTCCAACACTTGGATACATTAAGAATTACTCTATTATCTACTACAAAAATGAAAATTTCAAACTTACCCTCTGCTTTAAAAGGGGTGGTTTTTGAGGAACACTCGCCAACAATCCTGTGTTGCTCGTTATTCCCATTTCGTGATAAATGCCCTATTAGCTAAATAAATATCAGACTTTCATGAATTATTGTTAAGTATCGATCAAACAGTCTCCTAGTAACAAAATAGTGATATCAAATCGTTGTACAAATTTATTACAAACACGCTTCACAAAATTACAATGACTGAATGACGTAAAATCTGTTTTTCATACATTATATTTATATATATTTCAAGGAGGTTGTATATCGTAGTATACTTTGATACAAGCGTAATCTATAAATATAATAAAAATGTAGATGATCGTTGTCTGTACATAGCATATATATATAAAATCATAGTACGCAAGAGAACTCAAAACAATGTATTTTCGTTTTGTCAGTATGTTTGTGCACGCTAATCTCAGAAACGGCTTATCCGATTTGAATAAAAATTGAAAAATTTTCGGGATTATATTGCGATGGACTTCATTTAACATTTACTGTTTTTTTTTCATTGAAATCGGGTAACAAATAAAGAAGTTATGTCAATTTATTTCATTTATCACCGATTAAGTCGTGGGCACAGCTACTTAAGAATATAAGTCATTGAGTTTGTAAATAGATCTCATTGTTCAAAATTGCTTTATAAAAATTTCTTTTTAACTTTAATTCTAATATGCCTACTTAATTATCTTCTAATTTATAGAGAGTCCAATTCATACTTCAAAACTTGTGTATTGAATCGTTTATAACAAATTTTGCCATTGCATTGCTTGATTGCCCATTGAATTTTGCCCAAGATTTTGAACAAGAATAAACGAAACTTTAATGAAAAAGGCTTCATTTGATGTTAATGAATTATAAACACACATACCTCATTATCAGGCATGACACTGGTGGCGCCCCTAGTGGCAGATTGCTGAAAGCATCCTATTCTCTGTAGAAGTTAATATTTTAATTGAGTAGCTTTGACTTACGGTTTTGACCGCGAAACTTAACACTTCGACTGCGGCGCACATATATTATATCGGGTCAGCGGGGCGGGAGGCGGCTTAAGCTGGAGCTTATTTCTGTTGACTGAAGATGCGCCGAAAATTCACTGAAATATTGTATTTTTAGCATCTGTGTGTCATCTACGAATCTTCCATACGGGTTTGACGGGAGTTCAGAATGCTTTTGTCGCTTATTGTTCGACGACCAGAGAAGCAAGGCCTAAATCAAGATAAACTTTGTGGACATCAATAGAACATGCCACGAACATCCACTCTAATCCCTTGAACCCGTATTTGGGGGTCCACAGATAGTCAACATTATTCCTAGGCCCTATAGACGGGGCTTACACCTACTACGGGGAATATTTCCTTTAGAAGTAGATTATAATGTAAAAAATGGCAGTTACTTCAATACTTTTTAAAAGGTGGTAGAGCCGTTATAGCTCGCCCGGGGCCGCACCACCGCCACCCTCATAAGCCGTAAAGCAACATGTTCTTCATGTATTGTGTTTCGGTTGGAGAGGTGTAATTGCCGGATACATATTATTGGAGGCAACCATCCTTAGTCCTCAAGAGTAGGAACGCATCCGCGTCCATCCTTAAATAGAACTTCTGTGCTGTTTGAGATTGGACGTGGTTGTCAATGGGCTGCAGTGACCACTTAACATCATGTGGCCTGCACGTCCGTTTCTTACTCTTTCACAATAAAAAATAGTGTACATAGAATAAAAAAGATTTTTTTATATTTTATGTCAGTCTGTTTGTTCTTATTTATCTTCGAAACGGTTAAATTGGTTTCGAGGAGGCTTCACTGACAAATAGTGATGATATGACGGGTAACTTAGGTTTCCATACAAAAAATAAAAACCATAAAATATAATATGGGTGGATCCGTTTTGGCGGCATTTTCATTGCCATAGCTGACATTATAAGAAGTAACTAAGGCTGCTTTTTATCTTCTCATTTATAAAATCACGAACGAAGTCGCGTTATTATTTTTCTTGAATGACTAAAATAAACACCAACTATTTACGTAGGTATTGTAGATTTGGGTAAGATACTGAAACAAAGGAATGATGTTTTCACATATATTATTCAAAAAAATTTACACAAAAGCACTAAGACATCCATTTAACCTTATTGTCTAAATAAATGAAGTTTTAAACCGACACGCAACCTCTTAATTAAAAGATATAATTTGTCTCTAAAAATAATACTCATTTTCTCTTTTTTAAATATGGGAAGTAACTATGGCATTATTAACATAATACCTACTAAGCGACGTTGTGAATTTCATTTAATCTAGAATAATCTATACTTTATTTTACTCCAATTCTAATATGTTCTATTTGTTACAAAGGGATTTTATATTACAGTATATAGTGCAATAGAATTTGAATGTGTACATTGGGTGAAAATTACAACTCCTATAATTTACATTTTTATTTACCACTTAATAATTGATAATGTCACAGTAAAGTCTGAAGAATAAAGAAAAAGTGCTTCGCTTTCAAATTTTAACAATGAAAATGTAGTTTTTCGTATCTTTGTAATATAAACTATGTTTGTAATAAACCTGCTTACTTGAATATATTTAAGAAAATATTTAAATATAATTACAATTATAATCAAGATATTTATTATAGTCAATTACAACACATCGTTACAACAGATGCACTATCTCGTTAAATATTAGAAATCGCTGCAAATTCATAGCCATATTTAAATATATTTCGCTGGAATAAATACTTTGTACTTCAACAGGCCGGCAATAAATTTACAGTGAATCTAATGCGCCTCGTATCGTAAACTCTTCAAGAGTACTTTGTTATGACTGGTCATAATATGCTGTTTTATACACGGAGATCTCTTACACGAGTATTTTTAGGTGGATTGGCGTATTTTGCTCGTTGATACTCCAAGGTGATTTATTATGTAAATAATGGGTTTTCCTTCAACGCGAAATCATTTCAAATATTTTCTGCACAACTTCAAATAGGTTTCATAAGTGTACCAGCGCCAAATACATTATTATACACAAGCTCTTTCCACTCCGTTGTGAACAAGTGTCGAGCAAATTTGTGCTTGTTAATTACGAGAACTCTCGACAATCCGCCGTCCGACCTTACTAAACGTGCGATATACACAATGGAAAAGTCTCAAATACGTATAAATTTAAAATAATCCTGTAGTCTGAAATGATACAGAAATAAAACTACTCAGACATTTAAATTTATGGTTCTCGTAACGTTAGAACTTCCATTAAAATCGAGAATGTCTATGACTTTTAGAAAGCTCATTGCGTTGTTAATTTTCAACGTACATAAAACACAATTTATATCATTGCAACATATGATTAGCAGTCATAATGTTCAATTACAATAAATGGAACTTCCCTGAACGCGTTACATCAAACGAAAATACAATTTATGATTATATTAATGGTATCAATGATCTCACGATCTCGCAAGGTCGCCATTTTACACCTTTCAATTTAAGCGAGTGCTTAATCGTAGAATCATTGAGATAAGTCTACATTGATCTGAAGGCGATGAATTGATAATTTTTAACAAGCCTCTCACGAGATCTTTAAATTGATATGTGAACGTAATTAACTTTACAAATGGCGGCGCAATAAACAGATTGTTTTTGTCAGCGAAGACTTAGTAAGATTTATTTAACAACTATACACAGTAAATGTGCCAGACAACATGTCTAAAATAAAATATCAATGTAACCACCACGTATAAAAATCTGACTTTATATAGGTAGAAGGTAGATCTTTACTACATCTCATTACATGAAAAGGCAAGTCGATTAGAAAGGCAAGTCACATTCTTCCGCTTGTCTTAATATCGTAAAAACGTTCATTAAAATATATTTATGAAATAATTATTATGTCATGAACATAAAAGCGACGTTAATTACTGTAGTCATGTGGTCCATTCACATGAATGTTAACCAGCACCCTTAATCAGTATTATTATTAAAATATATAAACAATAATTTAAACTAACAGCACTCTGCATAAAATGTGTGACTCTCGTATCGTCTCTCACAAATAATCTTTAATTATGACTAGTAGTTAAGAAATAAATTTGAGCATGGAAAACAAGCGTACTACATGACCATGCAACTATAAAAATATTATAAAAACTTAAATACTTAAGTTATAAATATAAATTACAGGTATCGTCACACCAAAACGTTCGTCTTTCGTAACACTAGAGCGTGAACACTTCAAAATGTCTTACGATGTCATCGCAGCCATACCATCGTAATATTACTCTATTACAACGACGTCGTCGGGCAGTAGCCGCGGGGCGAGACATTATGGGCGCGAGCCACGGGCCGCCTCCTCCAGTGCTCGCACTTTCAGCTCCCGATCACGCTGCTGTCGAAGGAAGTCTTCGTGATGTGCTGGGTGAAGGAAGCCTCGTTCTCGCTCCAAAAGCAACTGTCGTTGGAGCTGTTCGTGAGCAGCCGCTTGCTGCGCTAGCTGCTCGGCATACGGCCTGCCCAGCAGGTCGGGATGTGCGAGTGGTCGATAGGGTGCACCAGCTCCTAGCCCTAACCCTAAGGCTTCCTGTTGCGCCTGTGCCGCTTGTTGGCCCGGGTGTAAGTGTAAATGCGTATGTGAATGCGCATGTGTGTGTGCGTGAGTATGAGCGTGATATTCTGGATTGATACCAGCCATTTGCAACCTCACCATTGGGTCTGCCGCTAATGCTAGCCTCTCTGCTGCTTCGAGTTGCGCGGCCGCAACTCCTGGGTGAGGGTGATGTGGATGGTGTGGTGGTGCTCCAGTTACTGGAACCGACGGTGGTGGACCCCCAGCACCCGCTGGAGGAATGCCAAGACGTTCTAGTCGTTCACGTTCTAACTGGGAAAGCGATGCGGGTCCATGTCCGGGCGGGTAAAGGCCAAATTGGACAGGTATTGCTCCCTGAGGTGGTGGTGGTGGCATTCCATATCTTCTATGCATTTCTAACCAATGAGGATCTAAAGCTCGTGGACCTACATTGTTTTTCAGCAATTCTTCTTTTAATCTATCATTTAACTCCCTTTCTCTAAGTTCTCTTATCTCTCTATCTCGTTTTTCTCTTTCTAAATGTTCTAATTCAAGTCGTTCCCGCGCACCGGCTGCTCCATACATAGAGCTTAATTGATATTGGAGCATGGGATCCATACAGTGCCGTGGTAAATTCCCTGGGCTAAATCCGGCATGCGGGCGTGCATATTCAGATAACTGACGTAAAGCAGGCGTGTCGGGGTACCCAGGTGGTCGCGGAAATCTGTCATACGGAGAGGTTATAGTTTCAATAGCACCTCTTGATGGTGGTTTCGTTTCAGGCTTTTCTGGTGTTGCTATTTTCCTATGAGCCTGTTGAGCTATTTTTTCTCTTTCTTCTCTGTCCCTTTCGGCTTGTTTTCTCAGTCTTTCTTCCCGTTTCCGTGCAAGCTTTGTCTCTGGCACTGGTTTAAAAATTAAATCTGTCCGAGTACACGAATTATAGTCACCTCGGTTCCAATGTCTTAAGAAGATGGCAGATTGTGACCGGTGACATTCAGAGTCTTCAATTTTTGGTTCTGGACTGGGACCATGTGGTATGTGTGCTGGACTTGGAATCTCTTCTTCTTCCGGCTGTGATTGCGTTTCTAATTTAAGCTCAGGATTTTCATCAGGTATTGGCCTTGGAGGGCCTCGCAAATGTGGATGCCCGTGTGACAGCTGATGTGGCGACCCCGATCTAGGATGTGTAGACTGTAAGCTTGCTGCAGCTTGTGCGTGTAATCGAAGACTTTCAATTGAGCTTGGCCCGGGACCTGGGGGTAACCCTAAGCCCATTGGATGGCCCATTGAAGGAGGTTGAATCATAAGATGATTTGGATTGCCTGGTAACATCTTGGGATGATGCCGTAAGAGCATAGAATCTGCAGGCGATAGTCTCTCCGGGTGATGAGCTAGATGATGTGAGTGATGATGAGTATGGTTATTAGTTACGTTAACACTGGAAGACGAACTCGTAGTCTGGGATACACTGGCTGATAAGTGATGCGGGGAACTAGAATGTGAACTCGATTTTTGTTGCGTGTTGATTTTGTGTTGAATAGACTGAGATGAACTGCTTGAAGTTGAATGGGAAATAGAAAGAGTGTGATTTGTGCCACCCCCTGCATGACTTGGCTGTTTCTCTGTACTTGTGTGAACAGCACTGTGGTGACTTGTTGAATGATGATGAGTCATAGTTGTTTCATGTAATTGATGCCTCTCTGTCGTAGCATTCGGATTCCTCGGATCATCTGAGCTTTCAGATATTTCTCTAAGTGACCTTGTTGTCACAGAAGAACTTGTACTATGATGAGAATGAGAACTGAGCATGGTAGTGGATTCTATTGTCGACGGTTTCACTGGGTCGTGCCTTCCTGGCGTACTAGACGATGGATGCATAGGAGGTATTGGATGAGGTTGAGGTAACGGTCCATAAGGATATGGATAAGGCATTGAGTAACCGGGATGTGGATGCGGATAGTAAGGATGCATGGCATGTGCAGCCGCCGCTGCCGCAGACAGTTGGAATATAGATGGATGTAGTAGAGGGTGGTGAGGATGATGAAGATGTGAAGCAAACGGATGTGGCGGCGGTGGTCCCGGTTGTTGGCCTGAATGCATAACAGGTCCAGGTATTGTTGCTGGTATTGATAATGGCGAAGGATTCATTAAATTTAAAGCAGAATGCGACACTGGAGTATTAGGTTGAACTGGTGATGCTGATATATGTCGGGGTTGTGATGGACTAGTTAAATGTCTAGAAAATGGAGAAGTTGTCGCAGAAGGATGTGGACCATGTCCAGATGTTCCGTTATGACTTGGTTGACTTTTAATAGGCGTAGGTGTATGCGGGCTTTTTACTGGTGGTATGGTACTGGTCGAATCCGAGCCACTGCCTTGACTTGTTGACACCGGAGTAATATGAGGTTGGTGTAAAAAGTCAGGTTCCTTTTTAATACTTTCTATTCTTGGTCCGAGGAACGCACTAGGCATATTTATATTTTCATTGGTCGGTTGACTTGGTGGCCTGCTGTTATTTTCAACACTTGATATTGATTCCCGGTCCCGTTCAGAACTTAAATGCTGTGCTATTGCACTTCCAATTGGGTAGCCTGGGACTTTCACTTCCTTTAATGATTGCAAGGGATCTGATACATTTTGTGTTGATAAGTTAGCTGGCATACTATCTGGAACTTCTTGTTTAATTTTGAGATCTTGAGGCATAGATGAATCATTATGATTTGATTGTTGTGCAATCAAATTACTAGCTGAATGATTATGAGATGGAGGTATATGTTGCATCAGTGGTGGAATAGCACCAGGTTTGTCAAGCCCTGGATGACCAGGATGACCATATAACGGTGTTGGCATAAATCCATATGGCCCGACATTTGAACCACTTCCTACCGATATTATTGAACCTGGTGGTAACAAACCAGTAATGGAGGGTTGACTAAGAGGAGGTGGAGGCATACTTTGTCCAGATACAGGTGTATTAGGAGCTTCCGTTGATCTAATACTAAGACTATCTGGTCGGATTGGAGCTGGAAATAAGGGTGGCCGTATACTGGATGACTGGCTATCATGTTTGGCTTGCTGAGTTTTCAAATCAGTTGGTTGTTTGTCTTCAAGATCAGTCTCTTGAGATTTTAATTCTTGAGAATTTGCAGGTGAAGCAGGTTCAGTATTTGTTGTAGGAGGATGTTCCATGTGGGGTGGAGATCCTCCACGTGCATTTGTTGGTGAAGGAGTAATATGTTGTAGAGAATCCAACCTTGGTGCAGTTGGGGAATCAACTTTGTTGCCAGTGGATATTGTAGCTGTGAAAATTTCAGGAGTATTTTGACTTTTCATTTCACTAGCTTCATCTCTGGGTTCTAATTTTATAACAGTTTTCAATGGATTCATGTGAGGATGTTTATTGGGATCGCTGGCAAAATTAATACTAGCAGGATATGAAAACGGAGGCATTCCACCACTGTAGTCCTTTGCATTTCTTATTATCGAATTTTCCTTTGAAATATTTACAGGGTTGAAGATAGTATTCGGAACTCCTTCAATTTTTATACCATGACTGAGTTTTGGATTATATAAATGATTGTCTTTTACAAAGAAGTTTGTGTTTTCTAGGTTTAGTGGTTTACTTGGTTGGTTCATAGGAAGGCCAGGATAATTGTGCGATAGAGGGTCTTTCGGAAAATCTTCTTTCTGTAGGTTAAGACTTTGTTCTTCTGGATCTATTTCTTCCTTTATTTTAATTTTATCCATAACATCTGTAGACATCGGTGTAACTTTAGGGATAATGAGTTCAGTTTTAGGAAACATTGCAAGCGGCCTAGGTTCATGATTTTCTGGGTTCTTAGATGTATTCGTATCAGTTTTAAGATCCAGCGCTGTCCTCTCATCTTTCTCAGGACCAACCTTAAATACAGGTGGGAGAGGATCTTTTTCGGTTTTTGTGATAGGTTCCATTACTTCTGCTTTAATCTGAGGTTCAATGGGTTTTGGTTGTTCAATATCTGGGTCTTTGCTCTGTTCTGCATTTTCTTTTTCAGTCTTATTAAAACTAAAGTCACATGCTTCTGGTTCAGGTTCGGCACTTTCTGTTTCATCCATTGCTGGAAAACTATCATTTGTTAGGCTTTCAGATGGGCTTTCAGGTGGATTATCCGCTCTTTTCTTTTTCATTTGTACATCACCATCCATTATCCCTTCTATTTTTGTGTCATCTGGAAGACGTTTCTTGACTTTAGATACATCTACTTTACCATTGGCTACCTTCTTCTTGGGGTCCTTATTAACCGGAGATGATAAAACTTTATCTGGTGTATTATTATTTGTACTTGGTGTACTAGGTTTGCTAGGTTTCTTTGTCTTAGAATCATTATCACTTTCATCCTGTCCCTTCTTGCAATTTGGCGTAGTTTGCTCTTTTGATTTATTCCTAGTTCTCATTCTACTTGGTGAGTCCTCTGGGTTATCGGTTGTTCTACTAGCATCTACTTTAGTCAGATCACCAGCATCTCTAGAATCACTATCTTCTTCAGAATTTTCATCCTCTGTAACTGAACTCATCTCACCCGCTTCCTTAGCATTGGGAGACGGTCTTGAACCATTCGTTTCAGGCACTGTTGGAGTAGCTTCAGGAGTCTGTTCTTTAGGTGTTCCCGCACGTGAATTCCTAGTGTTACGCACGCGTCTTAATGATGCTTGTCTACGTCTCCTATGTGGCCTATTACTACTAGCACCAGGAGTCTTTTTCCATAAATAATAAAACTCAACTAACTCGGCAGTGTCTTTATGAGGAAGTAAGTCTTTTCTAATTTTAAAGAAATTCTTACCAAATTGACGGATACCCTTCACAAAACGTTTGGTTTCCTCTTCGGACCACTTTTTCTCAATTCCTTTTGGAACTGGGCACTTAACTAAGGCTTGCAGAGCACGTCCCGGGTCATAGCCAGAGTCGTGTAGGACGTCGAGAGCGTTGATCGTGGTGTCGTCACGACTAGCCGCGACGCAGCCATCGTCGGGAGACCCGCCGTCGCACATACCAGCGAATGCGGCCATGGAACGTGCAGCTCTAAGGTACATCACAAGGTCCCTATCCGTAGCCTGCGCAGGCAGCCACCGCAGATCCTCGCCCCCAGGACACGGTTCGTCGGCTCCCAGGGGCCCGTTTGTCCGCATATCAGGCAGACACGCGTAAATATCCTTCTCTTTCACGGGTTGATTCGGCGTGCCCACTTGAACCTCCCCTTGATTCTGGGCCATGGTAATGCGAGATTACCAATAACTGGCTACCCAATTCTCGAACTCACAACACTAAATGTCACTTGATTACATATTGTTCAACGATTACCTCGTATATACTCACTAAAGTCTCTTTTTAGACGTATCTTTGATGGTCCGTAAAGCAGTAAGTATGCCAATACACATAATTATTACTCCTAATGGCCACCATTACACGATGCATTGTGCTTCATTTTATTTACTTGTATGATACACATGTATTGCAACTTGAATATTACTTTAATCGTGTCATAAAAATAAATGGAATAAGTCAATATTAGAATATATTTCACTCCTATTTTAGTAAATGCTATCTACATGCTACCCTTTTGTTTAGCTTCACCTTTCTTTGGATCTCACCATAGACAATTTCATTTCTATAAAATGGCTGCCACGAGAGGACATTTTTGTTATACGTTTCATTATACACAGAGTTTTGTTCAAAACAATACTATTTATAATATACATGAGAAAGATCAAAAAGTATAAACTACTGATCAATACTCAATACAGCTTTATATTAAATACTAATATGTTCGATCTGTATTTAATACACTAACTGATCATAATTTTTATTTAGTTTCTTTATACTAATACTAGTAATTTGTATAAAATGGAGTGTAAGTAATAATGCTGACTACATACATTATTTATTGGTATTAGTTGTCTATAGTTAAAGTAAGGTATTAAAATATATTAAAATATTATATATTGCTACATGGAAATATTTTATGGAGTATTCTTAAATATATTGATAATAAAAAATAATTTAAAATTTTCTACCTATATATCGATTACCATACCTCTATACACGACATTGTCTATGTCATCCACCAATGTCAATATGTCAAAGTTCAAACAAAGCTTGTCATTGGCAGAGCGTATATACGCCATTGCCATTAAAGAAAGAAAAAAAAAAAAGTTCAAACAAATTATTTGTCAATGTTTGTTTTTGACAGCTTGTTTGCGTTCAGTCATTTCCGAAAATCATTTATTTCTATTTACATAAAAATATTTAGTGATAAGCTTACATACTTAAGTGTTATCGTTTTTGTTTGTAATATATTGTTGTTTAAATAATACGTGATGGCGTCAGATGAATCAGACGACGAACCCTTATCTGTTTTGGCGGCTGCTAAAAAATCGAACCCTGATGAGTTCGAGTATGAAGTACTTACGATAGGAAGCAAGGATTCTAAAAAGCGAAAGCCAGCGTCGAAAAATTCCGGAATAACTATAAAAATTAACCGAAAACTGAATACCATAACGAGCGTAACTACACCAATCATAGATAGGCCTGCAGACGTTTGGCTGTATCTTAAAGATTTAAATCCAACTGGGCCTTATAAATGTCTCCTTTGCGCAGACTGGTTTATAAATCGTTCTAAAATGGTAGTGCATTATATTCTTAATCACAAAAAGGATTTTTGTGGTATCTGCAGGTAATATTTGGCTTGTTATTTGTTTGTATATTTAATCAATGATAAAAAAAACAAGGATGAATCATATTTTTAAAATAGGATTTAATCAGAGTAATTTATTTATAGGATTTGCATTGTACTTAATTTTTAAGACTACTCAGTACCAATAATATATTTTCATGGAAAGAACATCTTATTATTCAAGTTTGTCTGATTTATGTTCTTATGAAAATATAACTATTACTGTTACTTACTGTTACTGTACTATTACTGTTACTATAACTATTAATTTACTATTACTGTAAGGAGTTTAGATTTGAGGTGAGATTTGTTTGAAGTTTTAGAGTCGGTTTTAAGTGTTACAACTGAGTAAAGCTCATAAGGGCATACCTCACATATAGTATATAATGGGCTAACCAAAGAATAATACATAAGAAGCCATGATTGTAATAAAATATATCTAAATTTTTTATATTAATTGTAGTAAATAATAACATCTGAACTTATCTGTAATGTTTTATTAACCATAAAATGTAATCCACAGGTACTTTGTGACTGATAGAGAGAGTTGGGTGAAGCATGTCAAATTTCATACACCATGGCCCTGTTCTCAATGTGTGGAAACCTTTCATTCAGAATTAGGGCTACGGCAGCACCTCAGTTCTGTACACAAGCTGGTACACTGTAGACTCTGCTACTTCCAACTGTCTGTTGGTGAACCGTACGATACGCATCTATTCCATAAACATAATGTAACAAATGTATCTTGCAAAGATGAAGAGATTTTCTGGGAACTTGAAGCCCAGCGGTTGCCAAAGTTTAATTGTTTTCTTTGTTCCAAAACTGATAATTTGACATCTACATTCTTCACCCACTATATGGGTTACCACCATTTCACTCTTAAATGTATAACCAGTTTCATTTCTGGTAATGATCCGCCCTTCACAGTACATGGTGCAGAGGTTAGCTCACAATTTGTTGATGGCGAACTGAGAGGACTCACTGCATTAGGTTATGTAGATGGAGAGCAGAAACCTAGTGATAATAATCTAGAGAGTAATCATAATGAAACTAATGACTCATCAAAGAGTATTGAAGTTGATACGAAACCCAAAACGGAATTTGAGGAAAAAGAAGACGAGAATTCAAACAGAGCAGAGAGCCAGAACGAGAGTGTAGATGAAACTCAAGGGTATGAGGGCGATGAAGACTTTGACATAACTTTAACAGAGTTAATTGTGTTCCAAACTTGTTATTTTGACTACATACAGCAAACACTAGATGATATTTCAAAGAAATTAGTACCAGAAACTTCTAATATTGATAATAATAAAGCAATAAATATTGATGTCAATTGTACTCTGTGTGAGATTAAGTATCAATCCGTTGCAACATTTGTATCGCACATGTTTAAAATGCATTGCATAAAGTCTGTGCCTGAGTTTTCTTGTAGAGTGTGTGCAACTACTTTTGAAACTTGTGATGATTTGGAAGCTCACATTTTGGAAGAATTGGGCGAATTTGAAGATTTGTGGATTTGTCAATTTTGTGACAAGGAATTTGATAATCGACTTGAGACAAGAAAGCATTTGACGGAGCATTGGGAAGCTATAGAGTATGACAATTGTTTTAGCCCTCATCTAGGTTTCAAGTGCAGGTTTTGTCCAACCCTGTTTTGGAATGAAACGGACAGAGAAACACATCAAGTTCGTGTACATTTAAATAAGCATTCACATCAATTTTACAAATGTGATAGTTGTATGGAGACATTTAGTGATAAAGTAAGTGTAGTGCCAATAATTTTTGATTGAAACAAGGTAATTTTTGTTTTATATGAATTAAGAACACTTCTGAACTAATTACAATAATACTTTAAGTGTAAACCAATTATGTTTAATAGCACATCTGAGCTATTTAACATAATTGATTCAATGGGAGAAAATCCCATCCACTTGTATGTTGAGATGGATGTTACTATTAAATGTATTGTTTTTATGTATGTTAATTTATGATTTTTATCATCAATAAAATGCATAATGGTGCCAAGAATGTGGGTCTTATTCTTGTACTGCATATAAATCAGATCTCTTCTCACTAGCAGCATTGATAAAACGAAGGAATGGTTTGGAAAAAAATTTATATTATAAAGTGGTTGTATTGCCTATGAATGTTGAATGAATTGGTGATACATGGTCCATATAATTGGCCCTCTAAAATCTCGAAAAATGATATTTGAGGCCTTTGTGAACAATTAAATTGTCGTTGCGTTACTACATAGCCCAATATTCTCCTGATTTATCTGAAAGGTACATGTAGTTTATCAAATAACCATACTTGACTGACGGCGTTTGTCTTTAGTAATAGATTAACACTGAATGCGGCGCTTGTTTATGAAATCAGCCAGCGTTGCGGGAGGCGGCACTAAATTGGGGCTGTTTTTCCAAATTTGTGCCGACATTTTACAGAATTATAGTATTTTTAGCATCCGTGTAGTATCTACGAATATGTAAACATTGTTTTCGCTCGCAGTCTTGTAGCGCTGATGTAAATACAGGACTTGTTTTCGCCCGTAGTCCATACAAATTTATACTTACACACGAGTTGTGTATAACGCAGAGGAAGTGTTAATATGATTATATGTATCTATTCCAGGTATGGTTCATTCACCATTATGTAGAAAAACATGTCAAAGATGGTTTCCCGCCAAACAACTTTCTCCTGAAATGCAGTGTGTGCTGCATTGTTCTCTCCAGTGTAGATGAGATGAGGACCCATTTTGATGATCAACATCCGGAAGCGAAGAAGTTTTACTGCTCTTTATACCCTTGTAAATACAAGCCACTTAGCCAGCGAAAGTCATTTAAACTGCACATGAAGGTGAGTGATGTATTTTAAATCTTTGTTAACACTTTCCCTGCGGGCTACAACACTGATGTGTATTGCGCGACACAACTGTTTGCGGCTTGTACACTCCTGTGTTGCACGTACAAATCTGTATGGAATACGGAGGAACAAAAGTGCTGTGTTTAAGTCGTTTCTACAAGACTGGGGGCGGACATTACGTCTGTGTATCCGTAGATGATACACAGATGCTAAAAATACAATATTTTAATAAATTGTTGGTGCATCTTCAGTCTAGACAAATGTGCTCCAGTTTAGTGCCTCCTGCAACGCTGACCTGATCTAAGATATAAACGACGTAGTCGATAATAATCATGGTATTTAATACAGGGACCATTTCCATAATTTTTGAGTCTGTGTTACAACATCAGGCAGGAACTACTTGACTAATTTGAATAATGCTCATTTTTCACACAGTTTTTACGCCGTGGGTACATGTAGGATCCAATAAGAGAGATCTAGTATAGCATAGATGACCTACATCTAAAGGTACAACGATGAAAATCTTAAAACTAATTACAATAAAAACCTAACCTAAACAATCTAAAGGGAGTCCGTGCCCATGCGGCA
>DWON01002267.1:0-21163 GCA_018251015.1 Phocides pigmalion okeechobee
ACATGTTCTTCATGTATTGTGTTTCGGTTGGGGAGGTGTGGTCGCCGGATACACATTATTGGAGGCGACCATCTTAGGCCTCAAGAGTAGGAACGCATCCACGTCCATCCTTAAATAGAACTTCTGCTCTATTTGAAAATGGACGTGGTTGTCCATGGGCTGCAGTGACCACTTAATATCAGGTGACCTGCATATCCGTTTCTTACTCTTTCATAATAAAAAAATACTTGGTCAAAATGGATACAATTTTAATAAAACGCTGTATGCACTGCTTTTGTTACTCACCTACCGAAAACTATTATTGGTGTATCCGTTTACCAGAAATAAAAGTATTACAGTAGCCTTGGCTACTAACTCAATGGAAGCGCATAATAGGCATAAAGGAAAAAAGAAATATCATGGACATCCGCATACAACCACAAATACGACCGAAATCCTATCGAGCTCGAACATAGATGCTTTGCTATTCTATGGTCGCCTCGCTTTAAAGTGTAGCCGTCAACCGCACCTCTCCAAACGAAATACAAGTAATGCTACGAACTATAGTTCTCCCACATTAGAATTTCCATCTTTAGGTTTCCATATCTTTCCGTGTCTGTGGTTATACAGCACTGAACTTAATTTAACTAATCTAATTACATTATGAGATCAAAAGTGGCGTGTAAGTACACCAATAGGTAACTCACAACAGAGCTGAGAGTGTCGCTGGAGGAGGAGGGCGTGACGAGCTGGCTGGAGCCGTCGCGACGCAGGTACGTAAGCGCTGCGCGACGTCCGCGCGGAGACACCGGACCCACGCCGCTCTTCTGCCGCATTAGCTCTTCGACTATCGACTGGAGAATTTAAATTAAAAATCTTTATTTGCTTACTAATTTTAAAGTGTTCTTATAAAGTTGAAATAGCAAACGCAGCCCACCAGTGGCCGCGAGGCTGCTCATGGATGTATGTACCAAACTATAGAATGGGGGTCCCATCATGTAAAACTCAGTCCTTTTTGATGTTAGATACAAAGGTAAATGTATTGATGAGACTATTTAACATTAGGCGGTTTGCATGTTCCTTTACTACTCTTACTTGGAACATAAAATGTAAAAAAATGTACATAAACGTCTTAATTATTTTTACCAATGTATTTTATCCTACTTATATTATTCAAATAATAAACAAGTTAAAAGTTCTGGATTCTATTTGTAGAACACATGTTATTAGATATTACATTACAGCCACATTATCAAGATTCAGTAAATGACAAATATCTGTCACATTAGCCAAACACCAAACATTCATAAAACCCAAGAGCGATTGTAATATCACTGACCTACCAACAAATTAGCATTTGTATTTAAAAATTGACAGATCTTAACAACAAATAAAATGAAAAACAAACTTCAATGAAACGCGAATAGTGTTTGACTGAGCAACAAAAGATGCTTCTATTATCATAGTAAAGTCATTTTTTTTTAAGTTAATGAATATTTTATATAATCTAATTTCCATTTTGAATTTATTATTACACCTTGGTATTAAAAGTATAGTGATGCCTATACTTTTTATATTTAAAGTAGGTACAATTCCAAAAAAAATCATAGTCACGCCGAGCAAGTATAAACTTATCAACTAAATACACCCACACGCATTTTTATATCAAATTATATATGATGACGTGAATCAAGTGTCTGATAGGATGATAACTCTCGCTAAGTGGCGCAAATAATGACACCACCTTTGTCATAATTATGACTGTGTTGTGATTATTTTATATTGAAACATATCAATACTTGCAAAAACATCTGCAATGTTACATTGAAAATTACTAGTACAATATAAGGAAAACTAATAATATTGGTATCTCATTTATTCAAGCTGTACTTACTATTCATAGTTACTATTTAAAACTGTACTTAACAATTTTATTAATATTCATTAATTCTAGTTATGAATCGAACATTATCTTAATTATACAAAACCAAACTAAAGTAACAATTACCTGCAAACAAACGCTTATGAAGATTGCATTTTCTGTCTTCAACGTAATCCACGTCAGGTTATCCTTACTCAAAAGGTATTCGAAGGAGAGTTCAAAGTTTTTATTGCACTCTTCAAGTAAAGATTGTTGGCCATGTCCGTTGCTTTGAAGTTTTTCCACCTGAAATATTGATAATAATCCAAATTCAAATATTTATAATACCAAGTAGACTAAGTCCAGCAATACATACATACGGCTTAGTATTCATATTATTATATAAAATGAACAATGTCGGTTTATTAATGTGTTTGCCTTTCTTTAATGAAAAAACTACTAATTTAATTTACGTCATATTTTGTACACAGAGTAATTTTACCTTTGATCTCATTATCGCTTATGTATTGACATATTATACATATTATAATATATGAGTCCTGAGCAATAACCGAAAATAATTATAGTTAAGACTTTCCTTGTGACATAAAGCACTGATGAGTATTACTTGGCACAACGCGCTTGCGTCTTATACACACCTATGTTGTACGTACAAATCTGTATGGATTATGGACGAACACAAGTGCTGTATTTACGTCGGCGCTACAAGACTGTGGGCCGTAACGTCTGTGTATTCGTGGATGCTACACCTCCTCCGCCCGCAGTCCTGACTCGATGTAATATATGACAGCCCCAGTCAAGTGTTAAAATAACCTCCTATTTAAGTAAGATTAAAAAAATGACTAATAGCTATACAGTTTACAGAATGCATGTAAATTTATATTTCGCGGACAAAGTCCGACGTTACCGACCGATGATAGTTTAACATGAACAAATTACATTATGCAAGGTGGTGATCCTCCAGCATCTCATCCTGGTGACTTTGAAGCGCTGTTCGCGCGGTGGGTGCGTGGTGCTCATCAGCGTGAGCTCCTTAGAAGCCAGAGACACACGCACACGGCAACTGCCGTCCGCGTCGCCTGCCATGTTGCACGCGTCCGTCACCGCCTCGCCCGCTGGTATGCGGCCGTAATGGCGGAGAGAGCGAGCCATTTCTATGTACTTAAATAAAAACAAACAAAAATCACAATCAAACAATCAAACATAGAACTTCAATATTCTGTGATATTTCTACAACTGTTAAAGATTTGAGAGCTACAAATGAAACAACTCTATCGCAATTAGCTTATTGATTATTACCTTATTTACTCAGATAGTAGTCTGCTAATCAGTTTTTGAGTCTGGGATTATTTAAGACATTATTTTTCTGATGCATTAGTAATAGGATAGAAATAGAAAATCATATTGTCCTATTTCAGTTTTAGACAAGTTTTTGAAGATAATTTTTTTTTTATTGTATAGAAATACATAATGCGCTCACAGGTAGTAAGTGGTCAATGCCAGCTATGGACTTCTGTAATCAAACTAAAATAAGATTCAAATACTACATGAGGTCATTCTCATGTAGGCTGCTAACTTTGAGGACTAAATTAGAACACCTCAAGCAAGTGAATCATTCTTACCCTTGCCCTTATAACACAGTAATAAGTAACTGTGATGTTTCATAAGTCAAAGCACAAAAAAATCTATAACCTTCAAGTGGCTAATTAATCAAACGTAATAAAATGCGGGCGGTAATCTACTGATACTTTGCCATTGTATAATACATATTTGTACATTGTACAGCAGTATGTAGATATCAGTTAATAGTTGTTCAAAACATTTACAGGCAACCACCTTTTAAAGTTTGCTTCGAAAATAAACTCAGCAATGATACCAAAAAATGATTACTAAAACTATGTGATTTGATTACCAGGGAACCACAATTATTTTAATTCTCAATAACAAAGTTGGAAAAGAGTGGTTAATGAACATATTTACATAAGATCATTCAACTTATCCCTGAGAGATAATAAATCATCTGTAATTACTTTCTTTGTGTTGTTTACCTACAGTGATTATTTACAAATTTATTACAATAGTCAGTATGATCTGACATTACTACAAAATTAGACGAAATTACTTCACAGTACCAAATTAATTATTTTTTCATGGATAATTGTGATACAATAAACAAATAACCAAAGAATGCTATTAGCTGTACATGAAATCAAATTCACTCATGTATGCATGGTGAATCATAGTTATAACATGTTGTACTGAGTGGTGCTAATCATTTAAAGTAATAAAGATGATAAAATACCAATGACTCCAGTAACAAATAACAAATGTTATATCTATTGACCTCTCATATTACTAATCAATATGGTCACACATTGAACCAATGAAAACTGTTTAATCCATGTACATTTTATATAAAACTATCTATGTCCTGTAACTTATTGGCAAATGTATATTTTACCATTACTACGGTCATAATATAATTAAAGATTATCAAAGGTTAAGATGGAATACAGTCCTAAATTTAAAGATGATATAAATTATTGACATTACCAATATGTTAAACAAGGCAAGGTTGGTATATACTTCAAACTGGAAACAATATTTTTTTATAGCTGAATAGTAACTATAACAAACAGGTTTGCTTTTTTAAGGAGTGCAAAAATCTACGTTTTTTTTATTATGAAAGAGTAAGAAACGGGCATACAGTCCACCTGATGTTAAGTGGTCACTGCAGCTCATGGACAACCACATCCAATCTCAATTAGAACAAAAGTTCTATTTACAGATGGACGTGGATGCATTCCTAATCTTGAGGACTAAGATGGTCGCCTCCAATAATGTTTATCCGGCAACCACACCCTCCCAACCGAAACACATACATGAAAAACATGTTGCTTGAAGGTGATGGTGGTGCCACCCCGGGCGAGCTCTAACGGCTATACCACCTTTAACTGATAGTAAATGGTCAAAAAATATATTTCTCACCTCTCGCTTTTGTTTCTTTGCCTCATATGAGCCCAAAATGTCTTTTGTTTGAGGATCTGCTGCTATCCAGCCTAAATCTACTTCTTCTATCACTTGTAAATACAGCAGATCCAAAGAGACCCTGTCAGTCATCATATCATGATCATAACATGGATCCCAATAACTGAAAATACACATTCATTATAATATTTTTAACAATTGTTAGTAATCAACAATTAGACATACTAAACCGAAATACAAATATTACTACATGGTGGATTATGAGGATGGCTCTACAAAAATTTTCCCAACATATATTTGTCTTTTTCAAGCTATCACTCAACTTCATCAGGATCAACCAGACAGTGTTTTCTAAGACAGAAAGAGTATAAACACAATGTTACCTTTTACGAAGTACAATTTTGTCTTCAGGCCTAACATATTTCTGAGATATGTATGGAGATTCATATTCCTCTAGCTTCTTCAAGGCAGGTTGTCCATCTTTGGCACAACTCCAATTAAATAAATATAATGAGAAATATTTTGTCAAATCTTTTGACAAGTTTATGTAATTACAAGCAATATCTAAAACAGTATTGGATGAGTCAGTCGACGACACAGATAGAGGTATTCTATACCCATTCATCAGTAATATTTCAATATCTACTTCATGTACTTTCACACTGTGTGTTTCTTGCTGTGCGGAAAACAGGAATGTAATGAGAATATCTGAATTTGCTAGAACAGGATTTTGCCCAACTGTAAAAAAGGTTACCATATTAATATTACCCAAGCAAGTTAATAAATCTCCTCTGTGAAATATAAAACTAAGAAACTAACCTAATTGTATATATTTTTCCAATAGGATTCTTCGCTCTTCCAGCTGTGAGCTTGTAAGAAACAACTTCTTCGGCGGGAATTGTGGCAACTTGTAGTACGAGTGGTGGGCTTGTAGCTGTTCATGCAGGCTGAGCAGCTGCTTGTAGCGAGCAGTACAATGAAAGACTCCATCGATGTATATATTGTAGCCCTAAAAACAAATACACTAATAAAAATTCTTTTCTAAACAGCTGTCACTGTTTACATTTAAAAATTAATACATTGTTGCATCAATTAAATGCCCGTTTAATTTGTATTTGAACTCAAGGACAAATATGCACAAAAACTGTTGTCTTAACGTTTAATAGATAAACGAATATGTTATTATACCGTGTAAGTGATCCCATTGTCGTCACGGAACTGTTGTAAATCAGGAATTGAAAAATGCATTTTTATAAATTAATTTAGTATAAAATGACATCACTTATCGAACCCAGGCTTATTATAATATTTTTTACAATTTAAACACCAACAAAATAAGCTGATGTGAAACGTTTAGTCCATCTATAACATTCAATACAATACAAATACACATCACAGACTGACACATACAACACAATAACTTATGTTGTACGTAGTCTGTACATAATTACATATATCATAACGATGTTGCCACTACTCCTAACAATTTTCCCATATTACAATGAAATCTATTTTCGCCCGTAAAAGTTATACTAAACCAGGGGTAAGCAACCTTTTTAATCAATGGGTCAATTTAAATTTAATTATTTTTAGCGGGCCGTTAAAAAAAAAATTGCGTACATTAACTCTTTTTAACGTTGTACGGACAAATCTGTATGAATTACGGGCGAACAAAAATGCTGTGTGTACGTCGGCACTACAAGACTTGGGTCGGACATTGCGTCGATGTATTCGTATACGGCTGCGATACAATCTTTATAACTATTGCAGTTGTTTACGAATGTACGGTTTGTGAAATTATTTATTTGTTCAATAAATCTTTAAAATCTTTGAAAATCTTTGACGATACATAGACGCTACAAAATACAATATTTCAGTGAATTGTCGGCGAATCTTAAGTATAGAGAAATAAGCTCCAGCTGAGCTGCCTCCCGCAACGCTGACCTGATCAAATATGTGCGCGACGCACTCAAAGTGTTAAACAAGTCGTCGAGAAGTAACTCGTCACAAAAAATATATTTCGTATGTAAAAATGTTTCATATGTACTACCATTATATTATATTTAATTTTAAGGCAATATATTGATGGAAAAAGTCGATAACATAAATTCAATTTTAGAAATTCTTGGCGGGCCGCATAAACATGTTTAGCGGGCCGCGTGTTGTTCATCATTGTACTAAATAAATGTTAAACAACGAATTACTGTTTATTGAAATGACAGATTAATTCATTGAATTTAATATTATATTATGTTAATAGGCGTAGTCAACGTTCGTTTTTAAAAATCTCCAAAACTTAAATTTAATCATATCACAAAACCTAATTAACTTTACCTATCTTACTTACTTTATTATTGTCATATATATTTTATTTAAGTTAGATGAAAAATCAAATTATTCGCAGATATGTAGAATTGTGAATTGTTTAACTAAAATATAATTTAGAATGTTTTATTATGAGAAGGTGACTATAAATTATAAATAACAGAAAAGTTACGTAAAAAGAAGCAAAAAATATATTTTGGCAATTCTGACCAAGTGCAATACACAGTCCTGTGTTGCTCAAATTAAGATAGTTAAAAAAATGGTTGGTATCAAGACATGGTTAATATTCTATGAACACAAGTTAAAATATTGATACCTTGATAAGATTTAGGCTTCGATAATTCAACATACTTTTATAAGATTCTAGACCATCCCAATCTATTAAGCCTACCCGTTTCTCAATTATAATATGCATAGTTATGGTTTATTAACAAATAAAAGTTATGGTTTATAACAATAATAATATATAGCATTGCAACATAATGCTAAACATGTATACAACATCAGTTGTTTATACAACTTGTAGGTATTACAATCAATTAAACCTTTCATGCTATTAACGAGCTTTTTCCCGCGACTTTGTTTACGTGTTACATAAACTGACATAACTTCTTTATTAAAAAAACACTAAATGTTAAGTGAACATTATAATTCTCAAAACTGCATTAAAATCGGATAAGCCGTTTCTGAGATTAGCGTGCACAAATATACTTATATACAGAGAAACAGACAAATTGAACAAACATAATTTAGGGTAGTCTTGCGACACCCCATTATGATTTTTTAAATATATTTGTCATGTACAGACAGGATATTGATTAGTCTATTGGCTAGTGGATAGGTACCAATTTTGCAAATTGTCATTTTTTGACATACTAGAATAGATACATTAAATTATACGGCGCGTCAGTATACATCGATAATAAAGTAATACATAATTACATGTTTTTAGTTTTAAAAAAGTAATTTAAAGGGAGTGTTGATTTCGATTTACATCATGTGTGTTTCAGGTTTTAGTTATATTATTGATAAACGCATAAAGAAAAAGTGGGCGAATATTTACTAAATATCTCTATCACAGATTATAAATACATTTTATACTGTGACTTTCGACTTCCTGTATGTAGTGTATGTAATAAAGTATTCTGTGCCTTATAACTTAAATGTCAAATGTCAGTTTCGTTTAAAATAAAAATCGTCATTGATTATTTATAATAACAGTACCGCAGAATAATTAATATATTCATTAACACGGCTATCGATATTTTTTGTTATTTCCCCTATTATTAGATTGTTTTTATAAGATATTCTGAATATCTACTAAATTCTCGATTGATTTCGACTGGAGAGCAGAAGTGAAAAAAGAGTTCAAACATTTCTGTACAATGTCTAATTTGCTGCCTGTTATTACTATTCAATGTGATTGGAACGATGTGATCAGGTAAACAATTGTTAAATTTAAGTTTTAAGCAATCTCCTGAGTGATTAATTCAAGTGTTCCTGTAACCAAACAACAAACCTTCCACATTATAAAAATTGTCAATGTCACTGTTAGTACTGGTATCTATACATCAGCCTTAACAGGTCTATGCTAGATCAAATTTGAGTAGTAGACACTATTCCTATATTGCTAAGTGTCTTTCAAAGTTTTAAGTGTTAGGAAGTGAGAGAAACATTTAACTAAGATTGTTTTTAACTTTATTAGTAAAAATACGTTTCTTGAAAGAAGTCTACTAGGCTATTCGATTTTTGGATATAGTAATTAGGCTTGCAGGTTACATTATGTATGCTTTATTATAGCCTACATTATTTGAGTGGAGGATATTTTTTTATGAAAAGTCTAGAGAGGCGAGAGCAGACTTTTATTAGGGTTACACTGAGCTCATTATTACAATGCACAGTAATGTGGAGCTGTTTCTAGAATAGAGATGTGTCAACAAGTCACACAAATATGCTTTTTTGCTTAGTTACTTACTCTCAAATGTCGGTTTGATTAACGGAGTAATAAATTACATATATAATTTTTTCGAATAAAAGCCTGCATTTATATTGCCAATAGACTAACACTTTTTTTCACCGGAAAACTTTCAAAACTAATTGGTATTGTGGGGAATGATATCAGGTTATATGAGATTCCCATCTTGTTCAGAGCTTTAAATACATATACCCAGAAGTAGGCTTCAAACTTGTAATAGCATTGCATATAATATTTCATATTGCAAATAATATTGCATCTGCAACTAAATAGATTCATAAGTACTCTTATCATTAATCAAATGTTCACCATTAAGATAAATTTCAGAGTAATTTTATTGGATACTATAATAATAATATATTACAGATTGCCTAATGGAGAAGCCTGGATATCATCTAAATACTTGAATAAAGATAGTGAACATGGCAAAATAACAACATCAGTAAATAAAACAGATAGAAAAATAAAATTAAACCTGCCAGAAGAGTACCAGTACATTTCTCACGGCAGTTTGAATTTGGTTGTAAGGCATTTGGATAGTGGATTAAAAGTTGCTTTTGTGGCTGCGACTAAGACTCACAAAATTCACAAGAAAGCAGTTCTCTCTGTTTCAAGTGCCGAGAATGCATTAGCTGTGTCTTCGTGTGAAGGAGATAAGTTATTAGTATGGGATAGCAGGACAAGTAAGTATTATGTATTTAAACTTAGGTCATAAAAAAAAATTACATTTTCTATTTTTTGTGGTAACTATATCTCATACTTAATGTAACACTAATTCATTAGTATAGGTCACAGTTGAGTTACATACTGATGTAGGCTTCTGTTAGCGCCATCTACCGTCTGCTGTTTGAATTACCATAACTATGTTTTGCCACTTCTCTTTTATTTTTTATAATGTGTGAGTGAAATACAAACATAAAAGCAGCTATTCTGAGTTTCATTTTTTATTGAGGCAATTTATACTACAGTAGAACCCCGATAAGTTAAAGTCCAAGGGAAACACAAAATATTTTAAGTTTAAAAAAGGTTTCAAGTTATCAAGGGTGTTGGGCTCCGATGGGAAGGGAACATATCATTTTTTTAAGTTATAAAGGTTTTAAGTTATCGAGGTTCTACTGCATATGCAAGTTTGCTTGAATTATGCATCAGATTGTAGCAATAATAATAAATTATTGTTCATTTTCTGATAAATAAACTCTTTCTATACATCAATGTCTATTTTTTCAGATGAACTACTGCTAGATCTAAAGGGTCATGGAGGTCCTATATACAAGTGTAAATTCTTCCCATCAGGGGTTGTTGGGGTCTCTGCTGGAGCTGATGGTTCTTCCAGGATCTGGTCGGCTGAGACTGGCATAAATCCTGTTGTACTGAAAGGCCACACAATGTCTGTTGCTGATATTTGCATAATTGACAAGGGTAGAAATATCATCACTGTGAGCAAGTAGGTATTTGGCAAATGTAAACAGAATCGTGAAATTTAACTGTCCATGGCTCAAATGCAACTCTCAATATATCTATATATATTTTATTCATATATGTACATTTTTCTATCAATTTAATTGTTTTTTTAATCTGCATACTTTCTTTTCAGAGATGGATCGGCCAAACTATGGGATGTGGGAGAATCTAAATGCTTAGACAATATTTTTGAGGGTCATGGACCAATAAATTGCTGTGCATTATCTTCAACTTCTGATGAAATTGAAGTAGAGAATGAAAGAGAGGTATGTCCCTGGATGGTGTATATTTTGTGCAATTCCAATTACAAAGTTCTGTATGTTCAGCAAATGAGCATGTAAGCCATCTGATGTTAAGTAGTCACAGCCCATAGACATCCACGTACAACCACAGACACAACTGAAATCCTATCTGAGGTTGAACGTAGATATGTTGCTACTCTTGAGGACTAAGATGGTTGCTTTGCTTCAAAGTTTTGCCAGCAACCGCACCTCACCTACCAAAACACAAATAGTACTTTACGGATTTTGATGGCGGCGGTGGTATCTCCCTGGTCGAACTATAGTTCTACCACCTATCAAAACATTCTCAATTTTTATATTTGCTACCTTCAACATAGTATGTTAATAAAAACGTAAAAACATCTACGAACATAAATATTAATTTGTTCTCACTAATTATTTTTCATTACTTGTTAAGTAAATATACAAGTTATGAAAATGAAATAAATACGATTTCTTGAAAGTAATTAATTTTATTTTCTAAGTCTAGATAGTGTGTTATACTTAAAAATTATATATTTTTAGGTGGGCACTGGTAACAAGTTGTTGGTAGTGGGATGTGAAAGTGGTCTAATACTTTGTGCACATGTGGCCAAGAGAGAAGAGTTGTGGAGACAGCAACTGAATTCTCCGTGCAACACATGTGTTATTATTGAGAACACCGTTATCGCAGGATGCGCTGATGGCAATGTATGTATATCATAAGTGACTATGATAATTGAAACAGTAATAATGAGAATACACCTTTTTATTATGGTTATTATTTGCATATGCATGTTACAAAAACCGAAATGCTCTTTATCTATACAAATATTTCCAATAATAAGTAAAATTAAATTTATATAAATACATGATGCAACGCTGCAAAAATTTAATTCTTTTATATTTACTAACTATATTGCTATAATAATATGATTCCAGTTCTCTTTTTGATTTCCAGGTATCATATTTTATATTTTAATATTAAACCTATTATTGTCATTCTCTTCTCGTAATAAGACAACCAAACTATGCCTCATATTACGTTGACATACATCAATCGGCTTATTTTACAGAACTTTCCAAAGATATAAACATACATATACTTTAAAGATAGTTGATAAAGAAAACCTTTATATAGCATTGGCTTAAAAAGAGGGATTAGAAAAGTATGCATGGCTGAAAAAGTTCATATAAATGTTGAGATTTTTTTGAGTGATTCAAATATATTTATTCACATTATACTACAAATTTTAAACTGTTTCTTATAAAATGTTCCAAGGGATTTAGAATTATCCACTATATTCCAATGAACTTTGTCTCCTTATTAAGCATGTCAAGACCTCTTGCATAAAAGACTGAGCTAAATAAATTGGATATATTTCACCAATACTTTAATTAATAAACCCAATTATCAATTTCTTTTTATTTACAGATTGTATACATAAGTCTCACAGATGGCTCCATGGTAAAAGAACTACATGAATCGGCAAATCCTGTTCTTAGTATGGCAACACTGATTAACCAGATGTTTGTAGTTGGCAGGCAAGATGGTAACTGTACAGTGATATCATTACAAGAAGCATTTGAAAATGTTAGAGTACAATTGACAGGCTCCGATTGTGATGGAATAAGAGATTTATCCTTCAATGGAAAATGGTTATTTGCAGCGTGCAGAGATTCCTTTATAAGAAAATATGATCTTAATCAAATAGCTGTACATTATAAGTAAATTTATGTTAAAAACGGAATATTTCAATGTGTACATAATAAATTACTATTTAATTAGATGCCTATTGACCTCTATTTCGCATAGCATTTATTTGTAAGTATATAAACGTTTGGCTAAATTGATATTAGGTACAGTGTCCAATTCTGTAATTAGTGTCAGAAAATATTAGTAGACGTTATAAAAATATTTTTCTGAATGTTTCTCATACATTTACAACAATAAATATTTGTCTTATTGTTAGGAGATGAAATCTGAAAAAAATGTGATAATATTTTGACCATTAAGTAACATAATTATTGCCCTCACAATAAATTAAATTAATAAGCTGATTATAAATATATATATATATTATATATAGTGATGAGAATTTTTCCACAAAAAATAGAGCTATAAAAGGAACAAACTTTGTTTAAAACTAAACAAATTTAGGGAAGCTTTCTCACCTTTTGTGTCCTATACGATCTTTTATATTTTTTTAATCCTCCACAAAGACTTCTCTTCAATTCAAGCCACAGCCTCATATCAATGTCTACACTTTTCTTCATATTAAGCCATTTGTTGATATGTTTTGTGGTCAAATGACATCTTTTGGAACTTTTTTCTAGTAATATAAAAATATATAATTTTGTAAAAGTACTTATTAAAATAGTCAAAATAATAAGCGTATTATTCAAATGTTATTTACCTTTATGTTTCAAAAGCAATGCATTTGTACAAACATTTTGAATCCATTGTGCCCATAGTTCTAAATTCGTGGTAACATTGACTAAACCTATACACCATTTTTGAATTTCGTCACAACTGAGATACATTTCGTCTGTAATAATTAAGAAATTACTTGATAATAATAAATTAGAAATGTGCTGAATTATTATAAATGTATATCCGTGAATCTGGATTGATTTGTCTGCCAATACGAATATAAGAGAATTAGAATACGTCAAAAATTGGGAATTCATCTTATTATAAAATTAGAAATAAGCACCTTGTAACTTACTATATCAATTACTTATAAAAATATAGATTACATATTTAATTTACGCGATATAAATGTGCCAACTACTATGTGGTGTTATCAAATAAATAATATTTATTTTAAATGGCTTTTAAGACTATTTCATTGCACCGTAATTAGCATTGTATACACATAATTAAACATAATAATGAAAAAGATTTGTTCAAGATTCCAAAATATTCTGGTTATGGTTCTTATGGACGCATCACTATTAATATTAATGTTTTTTTTACTTTATTTTGTTAGTTTCATATTTGCATTTAAAACAAATCTAATCCCGATTAGGACATGCTGTTCTATTATTAAGCTCTAGTCTGTCAGTTTAACTTTAGCTTACACTTAGCTTCATCAATAAATCAATTAAGTTGCTAGTTTAACTCAACTGATTATTAGTAAAATATCACTCTAGATATTTTATAATAAATGAAACTTATTTAGAGAATTAATTAACAAATCAATGTCATAACTTCCATTCATAAAAGTTTTGTCTCGAGTACTAAACTATGTTAATTAAACAAACTTACCGTTATTGAAAATGATTACAGAATTGGTCTGTACTTCTTTGTTTTCTGTCATCAACGTGTTACCGGTAATAATATTGTCATGGGAAATAGTTTTTATTTCATTATTTGTGTTCCTGACTTGCGTAAAGACGTCACGTTTAATCATTTTTACGTCTCCACAATCTTGTAATATTTCTTCTTTGGCCAATTGTATTGTTTTAGGCTTGTTTTTATCGTTCATAAACGCTTTGCTCGAAGACTTACTTTCTCGTTGCCATTCTTTAGTAACCACTTCGTCTATAAAATCTTCTTTGACTATACTATTAACTTGATTACTATATGTCCACCCATCATTATCGGTCGACTTAAGATTTGAGATATCCGAGCTTTTATTTAAATTTTCCGTAGAGTTTTTATCAGTTCGTGATATTATACTCATTTCATCATATTCAATAATTTTTCCCAATGATGTTACAGATTTACTAACACTTTCAGTGGCTTTAAGTAAAGGTGGTAACACATATTCAGGCCATGATTCATCCATGTAACCTATACAAATATATATATATATATAAAGGTTTTTGAAATGTCTCGAATATTTAACGTATCTTATAAAACGTTATGATAAACTTACTCAATAAGTTAGGATTTGGTGGTGCAACATTGAAATGCGATAAAATATACTCCTTTGAAGATTTCCAAACAACTAGCTCGTACCTGATATTAAAATAAAATTAACATGAATTAAATTACACTGTAGTATTATTATTATGTATATTCAAATTACTCCTTATTATAAATATAACATGAAAACGACCATACTTATTTTTTCCTGTACTGTTTCTTATATTATCTGCAAATGAAAATAGTATTATTTAAGTTTTATTTTATGGAAATGAAAGTATTAAGTATACTGATTTAACCTAATAGGTAATTTTATTGTAAAAATGTCTAAAATTGGTCATGTAAGACAATATAAAAGCGTTTTACCATAATATGTATATTACCCATAATATGTATATCAGAAAACTTTACTTTTTTAGTTCCTTCCTCAACTTGTGCTTCCGTCATATCATTAACTTCATCAACGGTATTACTTTGTAATATCGAATCATTTTGTACTTCATCAGTGTTCTCCGCCAAAGAAATAGATTGTTCGTAATTTTCAGAAATATCTTTAGGATCTTCAGTGTGTAAAATATTGTCTAATGATATAAACGTATCATCCTTGTCGATATAATGTACATCCATACTTGGTACCGTATTTATTTTGTTCTCCAAGCCTGAAGGCAGTTCATTAATAGGATTTTCGAGACTTGATGCTAAATTAATTTTACTGCTGAAAGGCACTGTGTCATCTTTAACCGTATCAGGTTCCAAAACATTTTCCGAAGATATAAAATGATCATCTTTGCTGATGTACTCTGTTTCATTACCGAACAGCAAATTATTAATATTGTTCTCCAAGTTTAAATTGGTCTCATTTAGGGGATTTTTTGTACTTGGTGATAAATCATTATTACCGTTAGTAGATGCCGTACTCTCTTTATTTTTATCGGGTTTTACAATATTACTCAGTGATATAAAAGTATCATTTTTACGGATATAGTTATTATCCTCGCTGGATAATAAATTATTTGTATTATTTTCTAAGTTTAAAGGAAATTCATTCATGACATCATCAACATTTGATAATAAATCAACTTTAATGTCAGGTGATGCTATATTATTAACGTTTTCCACTTCTACAGTACTAATACTGCCAACAATTTTGTTAATTATTTCGTTTAAAATACTTCTCAAATGATCTTCCATGTCATTATTTTCATTTATATCGTTTATTTCACTATCTGAAATACTTTCTTCATTAATTTTCGGTATCAATGTATTTATATCAGCATGTTGTATTTCACTATTTTCAGCTTGAAAACTTCCGACCTCTTTAATATGTTCCCCTGACGTGTTTCTTATATCGTTTTCTTCTTCAAATTCTGTACGAGAAGAGTTATAGGAGATCTAGGAAAAAAAACATATTAACTGGGTTAGTACGTGCGATAATTGGAAGGAACTTACTTCTTGTAAAAGTCCAAATTGATTAATGACAATAATATAATAAATACCGTAAGGTTATCAAACAGTTCATCAATAAAATCCAAAACAGGGCCTTCTTTCTCCTCCAGTTCTGAAATAATTTATGAATTTTAAAATATGTAGTTTTAAGAACCCATTTGTTCGCCAAATATACAAATATCTGATTCGATATTATAATGTATTAATCTCCTTATGTCAAAAACAATTACCATCAAGTTGTTCCAATAAAAGTTTGTATGACGTTTTCTCAAGAATACTTGCAATCCAAATTGTGACCTTGGAATAAAAAGATACAATTTATGATATGATGTTGATGCAATGCGTATTTACCTAAATATTTTTGAAGTGAAAACTTCTTTAGCGGCATTGTGCATTTTCGTTTAAATTTGCATCAGGACCTAATCGAAAATTCGTAAGACGGCGCGGCGTATGAGAGGAGGTATCCCCCTCTCTTTCTACCGCGCGACGAAAATGTATGCGTGTATGCGAATGTGCGTAATAAATGAATATTGTATTTTATCACATAAATGATAGTACTTTTATACTGATAATTTAATCAATTCACGTAAAATACGCCCTAACCATTCCAAAATATCAAAAATGCACAACTTTAATATTCAAGTCTTCACTTTTTTTTCTGCCAACACTCCCGGAGTGCAACACGTTGATTTTTAAAAAATTAATCGATACAATCCCTTCAGCATCTGTTACGTATTGTGTGTATGAATTCACGCAAAGATAATTCAAGAGAAAACTAGTTTTTTAATCATCTAAAACGATTAAATTTACCACTCTTATTGATAAACTTCTTTCAAATGACGTAAAGATATGTATGCTTGTAAATTTGACGCACCAGCTTTATAGTTGTATGTTTTTATAGTTGTAGAGCTAAATGGGATCTTTTGGCATAAAAATACCAAATTACAATTCATTTGTGTGGTGCGCTTATACAGCTGGTATTATTCTTATTTTCCACTTTGGGAAAGAAACACATTAATATTATTTAAAATATGAAAATTATACCATATAACAAAGATTAAAATTATGGTAGTCGAAGGATGATAAGTGAATGATCATCTAATGAGCATTTAATTTTGAGTATAGTCAGAGAATAACAGACTTAGAAGGTTTATACCATAGTCCACTACGCTGAGCTAAGATTGGAATTGGTAAATTGAGGATTGAAATACTTTATTTACACATTTGATAACTTTGTAATATTCACAGGAGTCTGTCTATGACGTCTTTCGATGGCACGTTATATATTTTTAAATAATTAATTATTTAATAATATTCTGTTTTTCTGTATGTACATAAATAGATAGAGATATGGTTACGTTCTCTTTAAGTTACAAAAAGTTTTTATGCATTATATAGCTATGTGGAATATATAAATAGCTTACCTTTTTTGATACTTCAGCAAGGACTTTATTGTGTTTATAAATATCTTTGCCTTTCTTATTCTGTAAAATACAGTTTATTTCTTCGCATACAATATGGTTTATTTTCGCCAATCTGAAGGTTAAGGAAATCTACGTAACTAAAAATAAATTAGTAATGATTTTGTGGATGACGTACGCGTGTAAGTTTAATTGATAATTAATATTATTTAGAAACTTACTCTTTATTTAATATTATATGTGCCGGTGATACTAGTTTTTGTGATATTTTATATCCAAATATCGCACATAATAACATTATATCTCTTATTTTGCGATCACTATAATGTTTTGACATTTGTTTATATTTTTTGGATGAGCTGTAAAATATTGTGATTAACTTAAAACTATCCCTTTACTAAAATATTTCGATGATGTTACAATATATTGGTACTTTTATGAAAATGGTTTAAGCATCCTTATACTGCCTAGGTGTTTGCCTACAGAGGAAAAAATACGATACGTTTCGTACTGCGACAAGACATTTAATATTGTTGTCAATGTACTTTTACTTTCAACCATTCCATTAATATTTGATTCTTGTTTCTATATATTTCACACAATGTAGATGTGCCAACTACTTGAAAGATCTTATACACATAAAAATGCTTTTACATACAGCATAAAAATGTTATTTTGCCATTCCCAAAATAAGTGTGTAAAAGGATAGATCAGGAGTCTTGATAATATGGCAGACCGATAGGCATGGCTGCCGCAGTAGACTAGTAATGATAAAAAATTATAACAAAAGACTGAAGGATATGTAATACATATTGGCAAATATGTATAATTGAGTTACCATTTTTTAAATGTAGTTTTTCTCTTTGTAAAATAGTTGACGGCATCTGAAATGTGAACTACCGGTTTTTCATCCATGATGTTTCGTCTTAAGCGGTCTACCTAAAAAAGAACACGTAATAATGACATAGCTGTATCAGAAGATGAAAATTTTGCATACGAAATCTTTATTAAAACGCATTGGATTAAATTAGTATATATTAGGGATACATAATGTCATTACTAATACAGTTATAATAGAATCTGACAGTCATTTGTTTTCACTACGATTTTTGATACGTGGATTCGCTCAAATCAACGATGCAATGCGCATATGACTTAGTTACGAAGTGTCCAGAATAAAATATAAGTAATTAACTTTTACACATTTACGTGTAATCATCGTTTGATACTTCTGTAGATACCTACAAGAATACTCTTGTTAAATATAATAAATAGATATTACCATATAAATTGGCAGTATATGGCAGTTATGTTGCAATGTATTTAAACAATGTCGTTTTAATGGTTCCGCCAACTCAACAACTCTCAAGGGACAATTTTGATGTGTTGTTTTGTGAGATGCTTCCTTTTGTCGTTTTTTCTTAGTCGCTTTCCGATTTCTTCGATAAGGTAACGTCACACTGGTGTTTGTGTTGTTTTGATTAAGTTTTTTGTATTTTTTTCTGCAATCAGGAGTTATTAGGTGAGCATATAACAAAGAAAAGAAAGAAGATATTAAGCTCTACAATCAAAATTCCTTTTGAACACGCAGAAACTAGTGATCGTATGTATTCCTCTATCATCCTCAATAATTATACGCTCTTTATTTTCTGGGTCGTCCGACCTGAGGTCACTCTCCTATCACCACGAATGAAGGTACAGTTTCTATTTGGCTTAACATGATCTTTCAAATAGACAAAGCAACTTTTAACTCAAGCTCTAATGACTACAACGATTTGCTTCGAACGGCAATAATCTTTTAAGACTTTTCATATTCAATCGAACTAGTAGTACATCTGCATCGTCTGATGTTATGTGGTTACAGCCACCCTTGAACATCTGTATCTAAATCCGTGTACAACAAGACAGAGGTCGCTGATTACTGAGGATTAAAATTGTAGCCCCTTGAAATAGTGAATCTGCTTTACTACACCAATGGGTACCTATATAGCAGCGCTACACCTTTGCTATAATGCAGTTATTAATAGGTGTAGTGTCGACATCGCCACAAGTGAACGGTAAAAAGTTGTAGATACGTACCACCTTCATTTCATTCCCTTTACTTTATTCAAATTAATAATCAATAACGACCTTTTAATAAGGTTCTAACCTCGTTCTGTGAAGGGTTCCGGAATTCGAATCGGAACTACGCATTTCTGATTTTTCAAAGTTACGTACGTAGGTATCTACTTATACTAAAAATCGACTGTCACTTGCTTTAACAATGAACGAAGATAACCTTAGAAAATCTGTGAGTTTTTCATAAAATTCTCAAAGGTTTATGATGTATTTGCATTGATACAAACTATTTACCAAACAGCACATGATAGCCTAACTCTTACCATTTTGAAAAGGCCCCATACTCCATATTGGGACAGTTGGTTATAGCTTGATAACGAATATCAAGACAATATAATAATTGTACCTTTTGGAGCACGATGGTATAGCAAAATCAACATCGATGAAATCATATTCAGCTTCACTTGTTTTTATTTTTTCCTTACGAAGATTGATGCCTCGTAAAACTTCTTGTTGAACGTTATAAAATGACCAGTGTTCAGAAAAATCTAATTCTGTAGCAGAATTGGACATATATGTAGGTATTAGAAATACTATAATTAATGTGTTATTACTAATTAAGTGAAGTTCTTGTGGGTCAGTGGAACAAGGGAAACATGCAATATGTCAGTTTAAGCATTTTTGAGCTCAGTGTAGTTTAGATTGATTTCATAGTCTACGTTTGTAGCGTGATATTGAAAACATTGGTCTCGGTCGTTATGTTTGTAAGAGCCGTTAAATCTTATCAGTACACGGATTTAAAAAATCGATTAAACTGGAATTACAAAGGGCGAGTTGGTTAGACGTATTTTGGAATTTTCTCCTTAAGAATCGATTTTCATATATATCAGTAATTCGAACAGTAAATTCGAAGGAAAATACGTTTTATCTCGTAACAGGTAAGATTTACTTATATTTAGATCGTCTAGTACGACTTTGATTTAAATTATATTTTTTGAAGTTACTAAAGTAGTATACGAGCGTGCAGGCTGAGTGATATAATTAAGCAGTTATATAAGTAATTAGTGATATAATTAATAAATTAAGCAGTTGCTGCAGTGGACACACACATACAATGTCAAACAGGACAGAAGACCTGTCTGAGGCTATACGTAGCCTTGTTGCATCTAAGGATTAAATGATGCTTCGCTTGTAGTTGTAACGACCAATCATACTTTTGTAACCGAAACGCAAAAATTGCTTCACGGTGAATATTGACAGTGGAAATTTACAGTTACCTACTGAGGTTATTAGCATGGAGTTAAGATACCAATACATAAAACTTTGAAAGAAAAAGCTGCATTTCTCTTTAGCAGGTACTTTTTTTATTATAAAAGAGTAAGAAAATGGGCATGTAGGCCACCTGATGTTAAGTGGCCACTGCAGCCCATGGACAACCACGTCCAATGTCAAAAAGGACAGAAATTCTATTTAAGGATGGACGCGGATGCGTTC
>DWON01002268.1:0-21160 GCA_018251015.1 Phocides pigmalion okeechobee
TTTTACAGCTCTGATACAATAGCCTCGTTTATAGTTGTACATCAATGCCGAAGCGGATAACTTACATAAATCCAAGAAACTCCTTATTAAGTAACATTGGTGCTCACTTTACGACTTTTCAGTAGCAGTTTTACGATGCCTTATTCAGAAATAATGCTACGCGCATGCAGAAAAATAATTCAAATACTGTTAAAAGCACTTGTAGGAATAATTCATACGTATAAATTTCTTAATATCATTTTTTATGTGAGAAGAGTAGCAAACGACCATGTAAACCACCAGATGTTAAGTGGACGCAACCCAAAGACATCCACGTACAACCACAAACACGACGGAAATCCTATCTGAGCTTAAACGTAGATGCGTTGCTACTCCTGAGGACTATGTTCGACTCGCTTCAACGTGTAGCTGTCAACCGCACCTCTTACCGAGGCAAGCATCTTAATCCTCAAGAGTAGCAATACATCTACGTTCGAGCTCAGATAGGATTTCAGTCGTATTTGTTGTTGTACGTGGATATCTATGGGCTGCGACTAATTAATGTCAGGTGGTTTGCATGCTCGTTTGCTACTCTTCTCACATAAATTAAAAATTACTACGGTAAAGCTACAATCGGTGTGTTTCGGTACAAAGTCTGGTGATAGAACAGCTGCAGGCGAAAGTCGAAAAAGTTTTCTACTTTGTATGTTATATCCTATTTTCGCGTCGCTCGCAATTCTGGATTCCCAGCTGATAGTTCTCGTAGATGGTCCCATAAAGCCGCGCACCTCCTTATTAAGTATCATTGGTGTTCAGTTTACGATTCTTCAGTTACGCTTTTACGACCCTTTCTCATAACTAAACCTATGATGCACGGACGTATGGAATAGTAGCACTGAAATAGTACGATACTCGAAATAGCATTATAGAGACAATGTGTTTTTTTTTCAACATTACGATATTTCAACGTGAATAATTTTCATTAAAATAAAACCGTATTTTTTTTTGTGGAAAAAACTTTTGCCATGTATATATTTTTTGTTTTAAATTCCTTTTTTTATGTAGGAGCACTTTTCATACATAGAAAATCTTTTTAAAGTTAGCAGCTCTTTTCGTATAAAATTATTTTTTACATATATCTATATCTATTCAGTTTTAGAAGCATCAGCATTTGTTACAATTTTGAGAGTACCCAATAGGCACATTTTATTAAACCGGAAACAATTACGTATTATCCGTAGTGTTAGATCTATATTAGAAGGCCCTCTGTTAACTATTTCCTGTCTTGTGGCGGATATTAAACTGAAAGGAAACTGCGTAGTTTCCTGTAACATTTCTGTAACTAGGTCTTTCAAACGGAAATATAGAGACATGTATAGCCGATGTGGGTTGTTTTATGAAGCTTCGTAGCGTGTGTGAGAGTGTTATGTACTTATGTCTTATATCCAATCTCAAAGCTAGATATAGTCTAAGATCGTCCATAGGTGTGATTCTACTTCCAAGGACTAACGTTCTATGCGTAACCGGCAATAGTACTTCACCATCCGAAATACAAGGATTACATCGGCGGGTAATGAAAGCGGCGATGGTGCCTCCCCGGTCTAACTATAGTCCTACCATTTTTAGGAAAGTGGAATATGCTCGTGTCATATAAATTTGTCGATAAACTAAGCAATCAATTCAATTTTGTCGCCAATTTTTTCAAATATGTTTTCAAAGTCTTCGTCATTTGTATACTGATACGTCACGCTGTTATCACGAAAAAATCTCTGGATCGTTTTTTTTCAGCCAGATTTCGTATATTGATACGAAGAAAGAAACGCAAACACAACACGACCACAATAAATGGGGACAGCGAATGTTATCGCGCCGAAAGGCCCGAAGGCCCGCATAAATTGAGTATAATAACATATTGACGATTTAGCGGTACTTGCCTTTTTGCGGAATATAAACATACTTATTACTAGCACATTGATATACAACTTTCTTTTTCACAGAATAAACGAAGTTTGTCTACCCCTGCATTCTTCCAATAATAAGAGGAGTTGAAAGGTGAAAAAGAAGTGTGTATACTCTTGCTTTCTTCCGTTAATGCTACGAGAATAGATGGATGTAGGTGGTGGTAAAAACGTAACTGTTTGTAATTAGAAGATTAGCAAACGAACTGGCAGCGGATGGTAGCGACCATTTAACATTGGGTGGTTTGACCAGATGATAGATAAGTGGTCGCTCTCGAACATGCACATTGATATCCAAGATGGTAATATACGACTGAAATCGTATCTGAAATCGAATGTACATATGTTTTTATTCCTGAACGCTCGTTTCGCTTTTAAGTGTACTCTGCAACCAAATATTTCTAAGATGAAACTCAAGAATTGTTTCACATGTCCTATTACGTAAATAAATACGTAGATTTAAACAAAATTTTTAGCAAAATTTGTTTGGATGATTCTCGAAATAAGATTTGTCATAACGTACTATATTCCTTTTCGTTTTTCTTATAAACAAGTTTCCTCTCGTGGTTCAAAATGCTTTCCTAACTTTACCTGCAAAATATCGTTTAACTCGAAATACGAACAGACACTTTAATTTTATACATTTCTACAGAATATTTTATCCGATGTCCACCACACGAGTGGTTTTCGTTTGAAGCTTTAAAATTAATTGAATTTTCGCATTGGAATGGACTCTGGTAATACGTAACTTCATAGTCAATTTGTAATCCCACTGTCGAAATCAATTGATGCAAGTATGCTTGTATTGTTGTCCGATATTGCCAATTTTCAACAATGAAATTGTTCAGTAAAGCTAAACAGGTAATTACGGATTCTGATCGATAATGCTTTTTTATTTTGTGAATATGTAGGAACCGTTCATGTAACCTGATATTCAATGGTCGCTGTGTCCTACGGGCACCCTTAAAATCCAAACAGGTCTGGAGTTGCATCGTCGTACGATTGTATGAAGATGTGATGCTACGTCTAAAGACTAAAATGATCGCCTTTACATTGAATGTATCCGATAACTAATTCACTCCAAACGATAAAGAATTGCTTCGCGGCAGATTATGAGGCGGGCTGTGGACTTCGTCTATCGCCTGCCAAAATTCTATATATTTTTCATAGATTAATAAAATAATATTATATATGAAATAATATGATTTAAACCGTTGAATAAACTTTGCTTGAATATAACTAGTAATAAAAACCTTGCTCAAATTATACAATGACGTCATATCACACCTTAGTAATAACAAAAACGTAATTAAGATTTTCAAGTTTTTATATAATTTAATTCGAATTATTATTTAATTTAATTATTTTTATTTTGTACGTTCGTATATATATTTCTTAATATTACTTATAATATTTCTTACATTATTACTCAATAAAATGGAATTGGACATTTAGAATTTTGAATTAGGTCTTTATTATTCTAAAGTTGCAATATGTCTTAATATAATGATATCTTGGGCGTTTCACAAGTTTTATCGATACAGCAATATTGAATGTTGCAGAGATCATAAAACACTAAGAGCCCTGAAGCAATATTGCAAAGCATGTCGCTTCTATATTAGCTTTCAACTGGGTTACTGTGTCGATAGTTGTCGTATCCAACGTATCTTTGAAGTACGTACTATTTATGACATAATATTGTTTTCGCATCAAATGGTACCAGTAATTTTTCTATCAATATTCTTATTGTCCTTATTTTTACAACATAATACAAGACTTTATATTGTACATCAAAAGATATATAAAAATATGTTACTAAAAACATGCATGTACAGCATTAAATCATTATCATATCGTATAATATCATAAAATTATCGAACCCTTGAGACAACTATAAAGTGGTATTAAGTTACACAACTAACATAAGATACATGAACAACGTGTACAAAATATAAATACCGAAAATTTTACTCATAATTGTCAGTAGTAGATAAAGTAAAAGAGAAAAAAAAGAAGGAGAATAGAAAAAAAGGATGGAGTAGGAAACAAAGTAAATAAATAGAAGAATATTCATTTGTTATTACAAATGGGTACAGAAACAAGAGAGTGAGGTAACATTCCTTCACTTCTTTTTTTAAGTATCCAATAATCATTATGGTCAACCCAATACTGTCCCACTGCTGGGCTCATGCCCAGCAGTGGGACAGTATTACTTTATTCTAAGAGAAGGCTCATGCCTTCTCTTAGAATAAAGGTCGGGTTTATAGCGAATTCACATGTTTGAAAACTTTTCGGGAGTAATATATTAACGCGCTAATTCTTCCGAGTGATCGGGTATTTTCTTTTGGTAATCATATAACAGTGTCCTTAATTTATAATGTAAAGAAACTAATAATTATTATATTAAAGGTAAAGAAACGAATAATAGCAATAATCGAAAATTTCACTTCAAAGAAACCAATTTTTTCTTGTTTCCTTCAATCTGCATTTGGTATAAGCATTCGTGTAATTGAGTACCTAAAACATAAATTAATTTAAAATAAATAACACGATAATAATAATAACAAAGAAACTAATAATAACAAAAAATAAAACCCAACCTTCTATGCATATTCATTCAAAAGTAATATGTTCGTACAACAATATTTCCATATGGGAACTATTGTCGCGTAAGTTAGGTTAGAACTTTCAAGTTCCTAAGTCACACGATTTGGCAAGCACTTCAGCACATTCGGTTGTAGCTAGAGCCAACAACAGTTAGCTTTATTACTTCAAGCTGTTATATTTTAGTAGAGTAGTAATTCATTAGGATAATTAAATGTTGATAGAATATTTATTACATTTCGCAACGTTATTACTTGATATTAAGATAGATATTTAGTTAGCCAACAAAATGTACTTAACATACATATGGACACACACATAAATGCACACACACTGTTACTGATTACAGTTGCTATTATTACACACATTGGATATCCATGGATAAAACTTACGAAGTAATGAAATTCTAGTATATGTAGCCGTAGTCTTGAGGAACAAATATATTCTACGGAGTACGTAGTACGTGTACGTATAAATGTATACTACGTACGGGTGTAGACGTCTATGGACTTGTCATCATTATTATTATCATCGAAGACGTCCCTGCTTCTTTAAGCAGGGTATTCTATACTCTTTTTTCCTTGGAAAGTTGTGTTTTATAGCAGCGTTAAGAAGAAGCGTCCGAAACGCTACCGGGCCGATGAAGAAAACGGGCCATCACCGTTCATCTCCATGTGAGCGGGTGCAGTGACACGAATGACGCTATGGCCTTCTCTCTTCTACTCCGTAGAGGAAGTGACTAATTCTAGACACCTGTACTCTTTCCAAACGAAGGGCCAGGTGCCAAATCTCAGCGAATGTCCACCCATTTAAACTTGTAATCTTAGTTCTAGTCGTCTCTTACTAAAGGCAGAAGAAACCATTGCGCTATTCTGATCCCGAAATGCAGAAACCTGTTTACTTAAAAATAATTGAACATAGGTAAATATATATAAAAGTAGTCTAAAATTTGCTTGCGTAATATTATTTACATATTTGCGCATTATGCAATGCCGCTCTCTATTTTGGAGCGGAAATTGGCATGCTAAGCACATTTGGATTTGGATACGGAGTTAGAATGTAAACTCTTGCAGTTTACTGAAGCTAATGAGAAACTCTAATTCCATTTCAATACATTTTAGTAGCTTTAACTATATTCAAGAAATCAACATTTTCGAAGTACTAGTTTTGTTTGTTCTGGTCCACAATATGATTGATTATTTGTGCATCTGTAGTATTATATAAAAGTGAATTTGGTAGGAGGGACAATTATAGTTCAACCGGGAAGGTAACATCGCCGCCTTCATAATCCGCCGTAAAGCATTATTTGTGCTTCGGTTGGAGAGGTGCGGTTGCCGGCTACACTTTGAAGCGAGACGACCATCTTAGTCCTCAGGAGTGGCAATTTATCTACGTTCGAGCTCAGATATGATTTTCTTCGTGTTTGTGGTTGTACGTGGATATCTATGAGCTGCGACTACTTATAATCACGTGGTTTGCATGCTCGTTTGCTACTCTTCTCACATATTATACAAAAAAGTGAATATTGTGAGTTTGTACTTCTGTTTTCGTTTAATTAATGCGAAAACTGTTAAATAATTTGACTCTAATTAAGTACAAACAGAGCTTGTGCTTCTGGTTTAACCATAAGCTATATATCATCACCCTACAAGTTGAACGTGAGTAAGAACCAAAAAAATTAATGTAGAGATAACAGTCTGGCTTAAAAAGTCTTTTTTAAGCAATGTTTTTATTTTACGTGGGGGCGAAGCCTCAGTTTAACGTTAGTGGAGTATATAAATTTAATGTTTTTAACGCATAACATTTAATTAAGTAGCAATGTTCACAGACGATCCTTTTCCAAATAAATAGTTTTTGGTATTGTCCCTACAATAATGTACAGAAAGTACAAACATTATTAAAAACATGAACAAGTTTTAGTAAGAAATTTAACTGTTCATTTTGTTATAGTAAATATATCCATGTAAAAGAGCACATTTCGCGGGATTAGGTTAAAGAATATTTTGTATAAAATCTTCCAGCATTTTCTTGAAGAGTTACGTCTTTTCAAGAAATCGTTGAAACTTTTTATGTAAATTTTAAAGTTGTCAAAAACTCCTCGACTTACTGTGAAATTGTAGAATTGATTTTAAAGCCTTTGAGTACTAATATAAGTTACATAACATATGTTACACCTACATTATAAATCTATAAAACTATTTAATACGACCGATTTAAGGTATCTGATTATTATTAGTACCTTTGGTAAATTACGTCAAAAAATTCTTGTCAATGGATAATTCGTAAATTTTATTATATAACGGGTACTCACCATTAACGCTTTTTAATTGCCGATATTTCGTACCAGTTGCATGGCTTGTAGCGAAACATGCAACTCTTTCGCAATATCGGCGATGAAAAAGCGTTAATCGTGCGCACCAGTTATATAATAAATAGTATAAATTCCGCTATAACATTCGTTCAAAATCGTAAGTCATAAATTGTTTGAGAGAGGTTTATCAAAGTCTCCTCAACGTCAGCTGTGGTCTCGTGAGAAAAATGAACAGGAATAGCAGAGGTAACAGCGTTTTTATTTTATTTTACTTTACGTGAATTGAACAGAAGCTGAAGTTTACGAAGCTTCATGATACACATCACTTCGGTATGTTGCGAGTTTATCTAACAGAGAATTGTTCATGAAAAACTAATGCTATTTCGCGGTCCATAAAGATTCTGGGCTATATTTAAAAACACAGTTAATCTTTAAAAACTAAAAGGAAAAGCATCGAAATCGGTTATTCATTGCGTTAATAATGAAAGACACCACCAAGTAACTTGTAGAAATGCTTACCTAGTTAGCAAGATTTCTAAGCTGGTTGTCGTGAATATAGTTCAATTTTCTCAATAGCATTTCCTTAAATTGGAGCAATTACTTTATGATTGAATGTAATGTAATTGCGTTTCTTAGAAAATGTTATTATTGGCTCACTGGCTTACGCAACGTATCTATTATTGACTCCAGTTATATCTTCTATTCAATATGGAGTTATATTTCTAAGAATTCAAATTACCCTTTATTATTAAACTACATGCTCGTTTACCTTTTCAATTTCCAAAAAGAGGTATATAAGCTTCATCATAAACTCATTACATTCCCATAGTAATGTTAACACATATCTTATAATGAGAAAGATTAAGCCATTAGACCACTACGATAACCCAGTGCGGATTTATATATATCTGGTGCGGAATCTTACAAAAAACTCAGATACGGTTTCCCCATTATGTTTTTTCTTAATATTTAAGTAATTGATAGTTAATTTTGAACACGCACATAACTTCAAAAAATTAGATGTGTTTTACAGAGATCAAATCCCTGACTCCACGTGTGTGAGAATCATCTTAACCACTAGACTATCACTGCTAATATGCATGTTTAGTATTAGTCAAATATAGCAAATGCAAATACGTGTTATCAGTTCTGGATTCTGCATTGATTAACGAGTATTGGAATCTAACCGTATTTTCGTTTGTCCAACAAACGGACAGTGGACCCATATTGACTGATACGGAACGTGATTCGTATACAAGCTTTTAGAGCTTTAAGCTCAAGCTTTCAGATTGTGTTGACAAGAGCTCCATGTATGAATTTCGTTTGTTAATTACCGATATGTGAATGAAAATTGGTTTGACAGAAATATGTACGTATACTAGCAACCTGTCCTGGCTTTTCATGGCTTAAATTTATTTATGACAAATATGCAGAGTAAATAACAAAAAATAGATATATTGACAGATGAAAAGAGTGAAAATTATTGACAGATGAATTGCTAAAAAAAAACTCAAATTTATTGTCATTTTCATGCAAAAATATCATCCAAATTCGAAATTTTGTGGATCGATCATAATTTTTTTCTTTTATTCAGACCTTGCCCTGAAAATTCTGAAAAGAAAAAAAAACACAAGTAATAGTCTTTGATACATGCGGCAATTGATTTTCTTTCATATGGACTTAAATTTTCGGTATTTACAGATTTTCTACTTACCACAACTTTTGAATTGACTTTTTTATTTATAGACACGAAACGAAAGCTTAATTTTTATATGCGATATACAAGTGACAACAAAACAAATAAACACAAAAATTCTATATACTATTGCTGTGAGTTTGATCACTTTAATAAAGACCTCTAATAATAGTTTTTGTCATACATCATTCATGTGCAAACAACGATCTCTTACAATTGTATAGAGGATAGATATTACCGCATCATAATGCAAAGCGATTGAATGGAATTTGGAAAATATCTGAGCATACTACAACTATAGAGTAAAAAACGTGCACACAACTGCTTCTTATACCATACTATAGCGACACGTATAGGTAAGACTTAATACTTGAGATTTAAGACTCTAAAACTTTCGTACCTATCTAGAAAGTTGGAAGCGTGGTATTTGTATGCATAAGCCTCGCGCGATATCTTTTCAAGTGTAACCCGACTTGGCACGAGATGCAACACTATTGTGAGTCATATTTTTCGGAAAAGTGACATATTTGATAAACAGAGATGAAGTGAGTATAATATCAAAAATATGTTTATTAGTTCGTGGAATGATTAACATATTACTACTCGCCTCGTTTCCTGTCCGATAGGTTGGTCATAGTCTACTATGCTGCTCATACGCGCATTGGTAGACTTTGCATGCCTTTGTAAACGTTATGGTAAATTCTTAAGCATATAAATTTACTCAAGCTAATTTTCTTCACCGTTAAAGCAACTGATTATTATTTGTTATACGTATAATTATCATATTTGAGGAGTTCATCCTCGAAGATTTAGTGGGAGATTTGAAACCTACCACTATCATAGCTCGCATTTATCATTGACCCTTTAAAATAAATGTGGCCTGTCAAAATTTACATATCTAACATTTCTTTTGGAATTACATATTCTGTGTATTTTATAGGATGTCAAAAAAAATCAAGTATGATATAGAATAAAAAAAATGTACATTTTCCAAAAGTGCTGTTGAAAAGTTTTGGTCTCTTACAAAATTTATAACATAAGAAATCTTTAAATCACATTTTCCGGGCATTTCGACAGGTCATGATCATTCTGTAATAGCAAATTGTACTAACGTAAGAATAATTTATGGATGCATTGACGAGTATGTTCCTGATAACTTCATTTACCAAAATTCTCAAAGGCATGCAAAATCTACCAATCCGTATCGGGTTACGGCTCTTTTATGGAATTGGAGCAGTACTCGACATTATACAGATACGCAAACCCGGCAAAAAGAGCTCTCCTTTAAAGCTGGCGATGCATTGGAGAGTCCTCTTTTAGAAATATCCTTAGGTGAGGATTTTACATTCCATTACGTTTACGTACGTTAAGATTCATAATTATATCAAAAATAATACAAATAAAACTAGATTTATTATTTCTTCTACTAGTAGTTTAATTAATGTCTCAGTAAAATTCACAATACAGATAAAACTAATTTTCGGTAAAATTCACAATAAAAATAAAGCTAATTTAGTGAAATTTTCAATTTTACCGACACGTGTGACGTGAAGTTCCTGGATAAACCTACAAAACCAATCCTTCCTCTTTCCTTCAAATTCAGCGGATATTGACAATATCTTTGTCATGAGAGTTAATAATTAATGTTTTGATCATAAAATCGTTTTCAAAATTATATCTTTGAAAAATAAGATGAACTGATAACTGGTTTCAAGGATACAATTTTAGTATGATTTTATGATCATCTGTAAATTTACTCATAAATAATAAAATTAATTGTAATGTACGTAAAACCTATTTTTAAAGTTTCCTTATCCTTAATAAATAACTATTAATGGTTTTTACTTTCCATCTCTAGGTTTAAAATAGAATATTTTTATTTATAGTGACTAAGTTCGAGGGCTAACACGTTTCTTAGTAATCCGAGTATACTCATCCTTGCAATGTTACAGCAAGATTGAAGAAAATTGCAGTCTTCAGTTCTATTCTCGTACTTATTTCTCGTAACTTACCCTTTAAGTTTTCTACGGATAGTGCTTATAACAACGTTATTTCTCTCATAACAGTTTCTGTAAGTATTGACTACACGTGGATTGTTTGGAGAGAAAATTATTACTGAATGCACCAGCGTATTGCTTATTAATATTCTAGTATTAGAAGCGTATATAGCCTAACGACTTTTGTAAATCGTAAACGATAAATTAAATTAAGCAACTTCGCACGCTCTAAGGATTTGGATGGGTGACCGATGGTGGAAAAATGTATGTATGATTAGGTTCGAGCTAATTGATGTCTCCAGTTATCTATAGATGATAGTTATCACAACTTTTTTAAGGGTCCCTGAACGACTTAAAAATATCTGACAAACAGGATGACCAATAATCCGTATCTCCAATACGCATTGAAGTAGCGTGATGACTAATAGTTGTAACTAATATTTTCTAAGCTTAACTTTCCCACCTAAGGTTACGCCTGTTCCACTAGATGAGTTCATGGGATTTTCGTCCATAAAATGTAGATTTTTTCCCAGATCAGAGGAAGCCACACCATACCACTATGCATGTTACACAATATTCCACTTATTTCATTTACCATTACTAGATGTTAATATTACTAGATTATCTTTCTCTAAAAATAATAAAAATGTTACTGTACCAATACAGCACCCAGAGTACCCGGAAATCTGCTTTCAAATAAAACTAGCATTCAAATTGGTCCTCCCGTTTGAGTGCTACAACACTAGAGACATACACAGGTAGACATTTTTCTCTCTTATTGCGTCGGAAGTCTAGAACAGTTCAATCCAATATTTCTGCTCTCAGATAGACGTATAAAATAAAATGGTTAGCATATTTTATTTTTCATGTATTATAAACCTCATATTAATTGCTGGAGGTAGAAATCAAGCTAATTGATTTATAGGCGATAGAACAGTAGTTGTCCTCTCGAACCTCTGTCCTCTGTTGTCCTCTGAACATAATCTACAAAGTAATTCTTGTTGTTCGGTTGGGGAGCGGCGATTGCCGACTACACTTACAAGATAGGTGACCGTCTTAATCCTCAGAAGGCACAACGCATCTACGTGCGATCTCGAATAGGGGTTAAATGCTGTTTCATATGTTGATGCCTATTGCCCAGCGACCATTAACATCCTGTGGCCGTCGCTCGATCGCAGATTCTGCCTCTAACTTAGAAAATGAAAGTATGTTAATTGTAGTTAAAAATATTCTTAATGGATTCTTATATTGTAGAATGAACTACTTAAAACTAATTATGCCCATGCTGCATAGAAGAAGCTGATCGCATTCCTACGATGAATAATGGTTGCATTTTTCTTCGTGAGCTATGTACCAGCCCTCTTGTCACTAGCGCATCGATCCAGCGCGGGATTAATATCAATGGTGGTTTTATATAAAACATGCTTAGTAACCGAGTAATTAAAACACGTAAAGCTTTAAATGAAACGCTTCAGGTCATGAATAGAAACTTGTTCGCTCAGAGAAATGAGCGAAGTTAGAGCGCCAGTTTCCTTTGTTCGAACATACGATTTCATTTGCTTTCTGAAAACGTGTATCAGATTACCTGTTGCTTATACTATTGTTTGTTCTCTATTAAATTCATGTCAAGTTTGGCGTGTAACAAAACGACAACGGAACGATTGACGAAGTCGATAATAATGTGAACATAAAACATATAACAACGTGCGTAGGTATGATAGTCAGTACAGTTCGACGGTAAACTTATCGTCGCTCTACCTATTTCTAGCTCAAAGTTTTATTGGCGTTTCGATAGAAAGATATATTGGCCAAATTACTTAATTTTTCGTTGGATCGACTCCCTTTACTCCCTTTAGATTGTTGTAGTTAGGATTTTGTTATAATTAGTTTGAAGATTTTAATTATTGTACTTATGTGATGAGAGTAGTAGACGAGCAGGCGCCACCTGATGTTAATTAGTCGCTACATCCCATCGACATCCATATACAACCTCAAACAGAGCTGATGTTATATCTAAGTTCGTATGTAGATACGTTGTTACTCCTAAGGTCTATGGTCGCTTCACTTTTAAGTATTACCAGCAACCGCGCTTCACCTACGGAAATAAAAGTTGCTTTACAGCGAATTATAAAAGCGGCGTTAGTATGTACCTCTCAGTTCGAACTATAATTGTGTCACGTGTTATAATATAAGGAGATTAACATAAAATTGAGGAAATATACACAGGAGGTCTACAGGATACAACTTTATCATTGATCGGCTTTAGATGAGTGCATGGTCATTCATTGCTTTCTTATCATCCAGAAACGTAAAATAATCGAATATCCTGAAGTAATATTGTGTATATATTTAATATTCGTAACAGACTTTTTCATTTTGAAAGTACGTTTAATTATAGTCATGCTTACATTAATTAAAATTATAAATTTAAAAACATGTACGTTTGTTTGCAAGTGCTTGGGCGAATATCCCTTTTTAGGGTTCTGTGCGAAAAGTCTATTAATACTAAGCGGCACCTTTAGGTGCTTATTAAATAAGGCAAATCTATTGAACTGTGATAGCGTGTTGCTTTGAAATTTCATAGAATATGTCTTATTAGAGCACTATCATTACCATTACCAGTAAATACCATTAGCATCTGTCTACAGTATCCCTCGCCATCACAGTTTCGTCGTGACCACGAGCCATGCAAAATATCGGTAATCACAATTCAAAAATCGTTAATCATGAAAACCTGGTACATTGTAAAATATATCAAAGCGGCGACAATATTAGTTCAAAACAATAAAGTGTTATGTATTACAATCGTTGTTAGTAATTTATTCTTACAAATGAGGATGGTGAAACGGAACGTCAATCCGCGAGTCCGTTTCGCTCTTGGTCTTTTTTATTATGAGTTGACACTCATAAAACCAGGTAGGCAAGGCATAACGGTGTTGCCAGTTAATTTTCCACGTCGATTCCCGCTTCAATTCCGACCGAACCGAATACGTACGGACAACTAATTACAAACGTGTTTGTTTATCCTTGAATTGGATTTTGCCAAATAAATATTTAAGGATACAAAATGTACCAATTACGTGTTTTTATGTTATACCTGTGAATTATAAGAGATTCTGATAACAATAAATAAAGGTAGTTAATAGTATCAGGCGTTACTTTGCGGAAATCCATGCTATTAAGTTGTTATTAAAATTACTTTGCAACAATCCGCCACCACAATGTATAATGGTATATATTTCAAAGCATGCACTATGAGGATAGGAAAACGTGATGTGATTAAAAATATATACCATTATACATATTAGTACCAACACGTGTTTCGCCCCAAAACGGAGCATCATCAGGGTAAGTTGACTCACCGATTAACCATCGTAGAGTCAACTTACCCTGATGATGATGACAACTTAATAACAATAAATAAAATCAAATAATTGTTTTTATTACGTGAAAATCTTGGGTTGGATTTTGGATTATGTGCGTCGATATATGCGCGCTTTTGTGTGCGTGTGTGTGTGTGTAAGAGTGTGTGCATGTGCGTGTATAAGGCAAGACAAAAATGTACATGATGAATTTAAATTTATTTCCTGGTTCAAAGCACACGGCATGATGGTTCTAAAATAATTATATATTGATTGATAAAGGTTACTTGTATGCAAAATACAACATGTTTCTGAACGAACTCAGCCGACTTTGAAGGTATAAAAATTCGTAGCCAGAATTTACAGAAACCTCGACATACAATTTCTACAAAAACTTCCTATCTATGGTTTGATGTCGGATATTGCGAAGAGTTCAGCATAAAATGGTTATTTGACCAGCCATTTTCCACATCACACAATGAACTTTAAATCTTCAATATTTTGCTATGAAATATGGTTCAAAAGTTATTCGTATTCTCAAAGCTTAAACAATTGACCAGCAAAGTTTTATGTACCTAAATATGTGAAAATTGTTTTATTATATTAGGCTGTATTAGTAAAATGTTGAAGTAGGCTCTATTGTGTGGTCACGATAAAAAGATTCAATTACCTGTCGAGGGTCACATGACTTGATTTTAATTTTCAAGTGAGTGTCTTCATAAGAAGTGATGGTAATTACCTGTATAAATAATAATTGACGGGCATCAAAACATAAATGCAGCCGCTTTATTATTTTAATGCCCAACGATTTTGCAGAGGACTATCACTTTTCAAGTGATTTATGTAATTGATTGAAGGTTATCAATGGTTATATAATATATGTAATATATAATAAGATATGTTGGTACATTTAAATTGATAATATATTTACGAACATGGATAACAATAAACGTATTTATATAAACGACGACTGAATTACTATATTGAATTTAACCATTTAATATCTCGCCCAATTTATTAAAAAACTTAACTTGTTATGCACCAAAACCTTGCTCAGAAATCACTCTACCTGTTCTTGATAACTGTGAGAAAATACTTTATAATATTTAGAGATAATTATGTAGTATTTTTTACTTAAGTTGCAAATTTTATAAAATTACCATTTCTATAAAATATTCTTGAGGCAAATTCGAATCACGAGTTAACATCGAGATCGTTCGTTATCGACAGGAAATAAACAGCTGATAGATGGAACGGTGCTTATCCAATTAATTTTATCCGAATCAAGAAATTGATGTGTCAGTTCTATTAAGATTTTCGATTTCCTCTAGTTAAAATATCGAACGTTATGTACGTAATTCACAAACGTACTAAGTTCTATATATCGACAATGAAATTTCTGTCACAAACTCTTCTTTACACTTTACTTCAGTCCTCCTTGAAATTTATACTTATGGATATCTTCTTGAAATTTATCTTAGTATAAGAGTCTCATTTCCATTTAATTGCATGGGGTTGGTTTTATATGTCCATGGAATCCATGGTAGTGACTACTTAATATCGGGTGAAGTTTTGTAATAAGCTTGCTGGCTACTGAGCCGTTGAAACAAGTATTTATCACACAAAAAACTTACACAAAAAACAAACAATTATAGAAAACGTATTAAAATTGGTAAAAAGAAATTACTGTTTTAAAATGAATACAATATATCCACTTATGCCTTAATTTTATACCAAAATCATATCTATTTAAAGGAATGTCGACATATTACGCGCGGCGTTTACCATAGACCACAAGAACAGAATATCGCAGAGAATGATGTTGTGATTTCAAAATTAGTTTCTGCAAGCCGCTGCCAGGTTGCGGTTACAGCGTGTCACGTGTATTTAAGATCACTTACACACGCAACATAAGGCCCTTTTTGTACACTTAAAGTTTTAAAGTTGTCAGCCGTATTTTAAGTCGTATCCACAATTAAATATAAAGTTTCACTATATAACGGATACTCATAATTAATGCTTTTTAGTTTAGTTAAACCTCAGTTTCCGCCGCGACCAGGAGACTGCAACTGATTCGAAATAATTAAGAAGCGTTAATCGTGCTTACCCGTTATAAAATAAAATGTATACATATAATAATAATAGTCTCATGTAAGCAGAAAAAAATACAAATATAAAACTTAAAACCACAATTTTTGCCGTTTAAGTATTAAAGTTCAAATTTTATAAGAAGATAATTAAGAAGTATAAATAAAAGGCCGCCAATCAGACAAGTAAATCAATTTGTCGTTCGTCGTATATGTATTTTATATTTTATAGTACATATAAATTTGATTATTACGTATGTACGTAGTAATATAATTTTTCTACCTATCTAGAATCTACTTTCTACATAGAAATAAATTTACCAATAAATTAGTTTCGATTTCACGATTAAAAATTAATCAAGATAGGTGCACGTGAACACAATTATTTGATAGACAAATTAAAAAAAGACAAAAAATATTTGCAGAACTACTCCCAACACTCCTGCAAAAAAGCTCTTGGAACCCAACAACACGCTATAGGTCAGAAAATTGATAAAGTTTGGACTTGGAAATAAATTCAAATAGGATGGTAATAAAGACTATAATACCAAAATAAATAAAAAATGGTTTTGACAGTTCGGCTATCGGTTTAATTTTTTCCATGTATTATTAATAATAGGAAAAAGTAAGTAAGCTACAGGATTGTATTAATGTCCCTCATGGCGAGCGGTAATCACAATGGTCTAACACGTAAAAGGTTAAATTATTCGCCAAGTAGATACCTGAATAATGAATCTAGATTTCGCGTCTAGGTTTGGGTGTTTGTTTACTTTCTTTGTAATTGTCCATGACACCCACTAAAAGTGGAATTTTTCAGGCTATGACCGTACAAAGCACATTATTTAATTTCAATTGTGAAATCAAATACATAAATAGAATTCAGTTGACGCTCTTGGAACGATGCCGCATGGACTCGAACTCCCTTTACATTAAATTCATTTAATTAGTGTTAAAATTTTTATATCAAGTGTTTGTAATGATAAAATGAATAAAATAAAACATTTAAAAAAAAAAACTGAAATTTTTAGAATTCGTCCGTCGTTTTACTCGAATAGGAGTCGATGTCTTCTAATAAACCATGTAGCTATTCCAACTTTATATATATATTTCAAACAAATGTATAAAAGGAATCAAAATCCATGAAATCTTTCGAATATAATAGCTTCAAAAATATCAATAAACTAAAATAAAATATTAAAATGTATCATACTCAATCAGAATATATCCGTGTATTATAATTACGTATCCGTGTGCTTTTCAGTAGTTTATGTACTTCCTGTAATGTACCTATGTATAACAGAAAGCCAATACATCGTACCATAAGTAAATATGTACGCTTATATTTATACTCGTATGTCCGTAAAATACACTAAATTGTCGGGTCACTTTGAAAAAAGACGATTTTACTACAGGACGGTCGGATTAAGAGTTGTAGAGGGTTTCATTTTTCTTTATGGGTCGGATAGAAAATCTTGCGCAATGTATAGGATATAAAATTGTATAAAAATATTGATAATTACATATTGTCGTCCACATTCCTCGGACGAATCGTAAAGGTACCTTTACATTTAATAACATAGAATTTACAATCAAAATACATTAAAATGTAGGTATTTTGTGAAATTGCTGTTTTAAATTAATCATAGCGATCTTATACATTTAATATGTAAAGGGTACTTACGATTAACGAGGTTAAAATAACGATATTTTGAAAGAAAAACGAACTAGATATAGGGTACATATACATAGTGTATGGGAATGGTAGTGTACTGAATTCATGGAGCCGAAAACCGGGCTCAGTGGCCTCCTGGGAGAGGCCTATGCCCAGCAGTGGACGTACACGGGCTGATGCTATGGTACATAGTATATTGCTGGGACGGTAGTAATGCGTAATTTCAATTTAATTCGAACGGTAGCCGGTAGATGGGCGCTAACAAAAGTCGGTATCTATGTGTAACTCAATTCTGATCCATCTGCTAATGGGTCAGTTTTCCATTAAGCATACGACATACGCATAGCATACGACCGGACCGGACCCATAAGCAGTAGCCAACATGGCGTATATGGATAATCCGGGACGACAAGGGATTTGTAAATAAACAAAGCGTTGTTTACACGGCTGCAAGAGAACCCTCCCGCCACAAACACAATCCGTCAAAGTCGGCCCTCTGATTCACTCTTTACTAGCTGGTAGAAGATGGATATTAGTAGTTAAGGGTGGCTCAAGGAATAAAACTAGCCAAATTTATCAAATGTTTCTTTCTTAACGTTCTTTGTATATCTCACCATATTATAAACAGGTGGTACAGTAACAGTTCAACCTTGGGTAACATCAATGATATGCGCGCGCTTTTGTCTAGCGTAGACCTGTTTTACTCTGCTCCGTAAAAAAAAACTACTTCAAATAGTGATAAAAGTGAAATATATTAGTAAAACTTGTGAAATATTTACAGTTCATAGATTTATGCGTCGAAAAGCGAAAACGGATCTCAAGAAAGGTCACGTAATTAATCACGTTATTTGCAAATTCCCGCTCTTATAATCCAGCATAAAGCAGTGTTTGTGCTCCGGTTGAGGAGATATGGTTGTTAGCTACATTTACAAGCGTGGCGATGATCTTAATCTTCAAGAGTCGCAACGCATGTAACAAGAGCTCAGATCGCATTTCAGTTTTGTTTGTGGTTAATAGTGGATGTCTATAATCGGCAGTGACTACCTAACATTAAGTGGCCTCTTCTCATATAAAAAAGTATATGTTACTTAACAAGAAAATCGGCAAAAATGTAAATACATATTACATTACGTCAAAGCCCGTATTTACGTAACGTCTTAAGCCCTTGAACGCTTCATAAAGCACGTTAAACGTTCAAATAACGATGATTCAAAGGTTATCTTGTTAATTATGCCACGTAACATGTTTTATTATACAAAATATACCCGAAAATTATAATTCGTACTTGTGTAAAGTACATATTCTTGTCAACTTATTACTACACCACCGATAAGCACAGATTCCCTTCAGAGTGATAAGGATTAGCCACAGTTTATTACGCTGGCCAAGTGCAGATAGGTAGACGTTGCACGGATTTAAGAACATTATCAAGGACTCTCAGGAAAGCAGTCTTCACGATGTGTTCCCTTCACCATTAAACAATAGATAATCGATTTCTGATACGCACATTACTACGAACAATCAGAGCATTTCAAGGAATCAAACCCCGTTCATCCTGACTGAGAGACAGGAATCTCAACTATAACATTATCAATACTTACTTACAAGTACAGATTAATGGTGAAGTATTTTTAAAACATCGAAGTAGCGTATAAACGTCTAGTTTTGTAGTAAAGAACACTGCCTTCTAAGGACATATTAAATACGAATAAAAAATAGGCTAATTAATTAATACTGACAAATAAGTCGTAAGTATTTCATAGCTAAACTAAAGACTAGTCAAACCAAGCAAGAGTAGAAGGTATTTCTCGAAATCTATTCAATAATTTAACAGCCACAATTCAATATCTTCGGTTATCTTAATCCTTGATAGCAGCGCGTCCACGACATCAAACATAGTCTCAGATAGGACTTCAGTCCTGTTTGAGGTGGTACGTCACACGAGGAAGTCCCCGAACGGCAGCGACTCTTTAGTATCAGGTAGCCTATATACTCGTTGACTACTTTAAAAATCTTTTAAAAATTTTGAAATATATCGTCAACAAATTAAATTCCCATATTGTGTACGTAATATACTGACTAAGAAAAATTTGTGAACGAGCGTATAAACAAAAAGCTAAAGTTGTGACATTGACCGATTGTGTACACTATTCGGTCTTCGCTACAGCGACTACACTTTTGTTTTACTTGCTACATTAATACGAGTGGGGTTGGCTTTAAATTAATTGGTTCATATGCATCTGGGAATTAAGTGAAATTGTTCTGTTATTGTGAATTCTCATAATATATACAATGATGAAAATCTTAAAACTAATTAAAATAATAACCAAACCTAAACAATCTAAAAAGAGTCCGTGCCCAAGCGGCATGGTTCCAAGAACACTAGCTGCATTCCCGCGCTGGATAGCAATCGCAATTCTATGCGCGAGATATGAGCCAGCCCTCCTGTTACCAGCAGCGTCGATCATTGTATCATATTCTATTATTTCATTCCTTTAAAAATATATATTTTTTATAAAACTAAGTAGCAAAGAGTTAGAAACGGGTGTGCAGGCCACCTAATTTTATGTGGTCACTGCAGCCCATGGGCAACAGCGTCCAATCTCAAACAGAACAGAAGTTCTATTTAAGGATGGACACGGATGCGTTCTTACTCTTGAGGACTAATATGGTCGCCTCCAATAATGTGTATCCGGCAACCACATTTGTAACCAACTTCACAAAGAAGAACATGAAGTCCTACATGAAATTGGTTACAGATGTGCTATCAACCCTGAGGAACAAGATGGTCGCCTAATTTGCAAGTGAGCTGGCAACAACGTCTTTTTACAGAAATATGAGTAAGCGTCACGCTGCGAATGGGTGTGGGTTTTCCGGTCGAACAATATAGGTTCCGTCAACCTGGAATTTGACAGTAGTTACATTATTATACATTATAATGTAGTACTGGTTTTGTATAATAGGGAAGATACCATGACATTCGTTTCTGATGTGAAAATGTTCCATTGTTCTATGCGTTGGAAGCTGTTCACTTACATAATGAAGCGATCAACTAAGTCTTTAGTAGCAACCTATCTTCGATAAACTTCTGATGGACGTCCTGTTCTACATGAAGTTAGCTACAGACCTCTATATGGAGCATTCACAACTTTTTATCAGGTGGATTATACATTAATTTATTACTTAAATTTAACCATTGTAATCTTTTTTATAGCACCGCCATTGGAAAGAAAAAAGAAAGAAAGAAAAATCGTTTATTTGGAGCAAATTTTAACAATAAAAGAAAGAAGTACTAAAAAATATAATAATAATTGTATACATAACTACTTAATATGTACATATAACAAAAATTCTTTTTACATTGACCGAATAGGTCTCCACTCAGCAAATTATATAAGCATTAACAGCATTTTAAAGGTGGTAGAGCCGTTAAAGCTCGCCCGGAGCGGCACCACCGCCACCCTCATAACCCGCCGTAAACCAACATGTTTTTC
>DWON01002269.1:0-21158 GCA_018251015.1 Phocides pigmalion okeechobee
GTATATATATATATATATATACTATGTACACATAGTATATATATATATATATATATACTATGTGTGTATATGTGTGTGTGTATGTATATATTATAGGCATTTATATGTGTGTGTCCGTGCATGTAAATGTGTAATAATAGATTCACATAAAAGTCATTTTGATTATTTAGGTTTTTGTGTAATTACATACATATAAAAGGCAAGTGTCTTATGAATGAAATGAATTTTTAGTTATGTTTATCAATATGAAAATTGTAGTATTGTGATAGATTGATATTTCTTTATCAAAGGTGAATTTAGGTCAAACTTGATACACTTACACTTAGTACACTAATTAACCATTGTATAACCAGAAAATAAATTGTTACCTAACATTACTATTAAATAAATTGAAATAGTATCTAATAAATTATAATATAACTTATTACAGAGAAAGTACGAGAGAGAGCATTCAATTTGATTGGTAGGGCATACAGCTCTGTATCAATCGATACTGTAGTAAACATGACAGGTTTGAGCAAGGAGGCTGTTCTACAAATATGCAGGGATCGCAAATGGGAACTTAACGAAGATGGGGTTACTATTAATCCTACTCCACCTGTCCAACCAGCACCGCTTCACACGTCCAGTGAAGGCCAGCTCTTCAAACTCACAGAATTTGTATCATTCTTGGAAAATTAGGACAATTCACTGTAAGTTCCATTTAAATTAAGTTCGGCTATAACATATAAGTGTAAATTAATTCTGTATGTTCCAAATATCTATATAAATTCTAGAGTAAACTTTACTGATTGGGTTTATTCCAATAAAGTTAATTATTCAATTACCATCTCGGTGAATTGTAAAAACATACCCTTGACTCTGCCTTTCATAGTAAAATACAAAATGAATTACAAAACAAAAAAAATAAATAGACTATAAATTCCATATGGGCAAAATACAGAATCAATTAAATTAAATATATGTGCGTACTATGTATGAATAGTTTGGAATATAATGAAATTTAATATGAAGTCGAATTCAAGCCTTTTTCCATCAAAAATGTGTTAATATAAATCCTTTAGTTTATTGTCATTTTGATTATTCTCCTTGGTTTGACTCATATGCACCACCATTTAAAAACATGGCTGATATATATTATATGTTTCATTAATTTCTGCCTTTGATTTACCACAGATTAAAAAATACGGTTTACTTTTATAATACTTTTATTTGTCTGATACAACTTACAAAAAAATAGAAAATGTAAACATTATTGGCAGTGTATGCAACTTAACTTAAACTATTATGTAGAAATGGACTGAATGTTTTCGAGTCGTTGTCGAATTAATATTAAAATATCACAAGCTAAAAATATTTTACTAATAAAATTTTCATTTATTAATCCGGGCTTAAGTATTTTTCAGGATATAGCCTTAACTATCCTATAATGAGTATCTACAATTTATTATTCTAAGCACTTCTAAATTCGTAAGTAATTTCGGCAACTCTTAGGAAGAGAGAATGTTTCACTTTTCACTGATATCTTCCTTGGAACGTGACTTGATTTTGTCTGGGCTGAAGCCTCATAGAGTTGCTGTCATCTTCATCGCCCAGCGAAGTCTCATACCCTCGGTTGACTTGCCCTCCATTGGGTTCCGCAAACACATCTTTTACTGAGATATTTGCCGTCGATGTGCGATGACGTGGTACCCCATGGTTATTGTTTAACTGAAATAATAATAAAAAACAGTCCATATTAAAAGTGGTTATTTACAGGCTATCTTGATTCCTGGCTCGCATCTCTGATTTTTCCAAGTTATGAGCGTATTAATCATAATTTGCTTTAATATTTAATGAAAATATCTTGATGAAATCTACATGCCGGAATGATATCTATAAAAATCTAAAAATATTGGGACCATCAATCCGCACTTGGCCAGCGTGATAAAATATAGCCTAAGCCTAGCAATGGAACAATAATGCATAGATTTACTCATTTTTTTAAACAATTTAGATAACAAAAACTCGTGTTAAGAAAAAAAATTAGCTCCATAATGAACATCCCCTTAGTACACATAAAGATTTAATCTTACAATGCCAGTCACTCCATATTCATTATTTGCGCCGAGCGTTTGCATCTGAGATTTTCTTCGTTCCGCCATAACTGAATTTCTCCTCGTCTCCAAAGCTTTCAGAGTTTCTCTTCTCAAAGTTATTTTTCGATTCAACACTGGTGTACCTGTAATTCGAAAATAGTATCAAATAGTACGTTTTCAAATTGCGTCATAATAAATTGATAAAGCAATTATCTGAGTGCTGATAAAAATTATTTACTAATTAGTAAAAAAAAATTGCAGCTAACGTAATATATATAAATTATGTACCTGGTCCATCGTTTGCATTCATACTAAAGAATCGTTTTTTGAATGCTACATCAAGAGTACCAATATTCCGTTTCTTTTGCCTGGCTTTTTCCAAATTATGTATAGTCTTTCTTCTACCCACATTGTGTGGACCAGAACCGGAGTCGTTGTCATAATCGTCATCCAAACCATTTAACTTTTGCAAGTCCTTTACTATAGCTATTGCATTTTTGTCTAGTAGAGCATCTTGAGATAAGTCTTCGGACTAAAATTGTAAATTAACTTTAGTATTTTGTTCGGCAGGTATAATAAATAACTTTAGCTTTGTAACAAATACTCACTTTCTTTGTACAGAAAAAGTTTAATTCTGTTGATGCTAATATATGTGAAATAGTTCCAAATCTATGAAACATCATAGCAGTAAATTGAATGACCAAGATCAAGGCGAAGAAGAACACAAATACTAGACCGATAGGTTCTAGTTGCAAATATTCCTTCGAAATGAGAACCTAAAAAATAAAATGTTGATATAGTGGCCTGTGTGTTACAAGTTATATATGTTAGTTTCAAAGCAGCACGCTTAAGTATTATTATATAAATGAAAAATATTTTAACTAAACGCTAAGATTTTTTTGTCACTATTTGATACATTTTATACACAAACTGATTATGAACATTGTTTTTCTACAAAAAGGGAGCTAATACGTAAATTACACTATGTATGTAAATAAAAAAACAAGTAATAATAGAATATAAGTCCAAATTGTGCAGACATATAACTTAAACTTAAAATTTACCAAAAGTCCGTTATTACAAGAAAGATTAATTTTAGGATACAAAAGTAGACGTTATGTTAAACAAATCAAGGTAGATATGTACAAGGAGTACCGATGAACCTGTTACCGTGTTTAATGGAAGAAATTCCACCACCTTAATAGACAGAAAGACGCTTCTTGGGAGGATATATTGGGTAAAGTGCATATTTGGGGTGTGACAAGATCCGAACCTAATTATGTTTGAAAATAGAAACAAATATAATTCGTCTCTACCACACATTTAACTATTCTAAAGGATATTATTTCGTAAGGTCTTAGATACATAATAAGGGTATGTGTGAAACCAGTTGTGATACCCAAGTTGTTTAGTTCTCGGTGTAGAAGATATCTTTTGGATCTCCATGCTGGTGTGCCATCCCAGACAGACCGGTTAGAAGAAGGTCGTTAGACTTGTGAGGGGACACACGGATTTTGTAATATTTGGCTATACCTCGCCTGTTTCCTCGATGTACGTAATGTTTGTCTTTACTCCCAAAGGCCAAATCACGTGGAGTTGATCTTTGTTTAGTTGTAACAAAAATACTATCAATATGAATAAAGCATTGAACATAACAAACGCAAAAACGGATTTATTGCGAAGCTCTATCAAATCACCTGCAATGCGAGCCTGTAAAATTACATAAAATACGGTATTAATTGCATCAACTTTCAAGGGTGACTGGGATGGTGACTCCGTTTAAGAGTGATATGTGGTTCAGTGAGGCTAAAGTCGCAATCCCGAATCATCATTGAAGGCCGATCACAGGGTATTTGATTCTCACGTTACCTCTTGCGTAACCTCATCATATGTAATGTTAGTTTTAACTCCGAGCGGCCATTTAAAATGAAGGTTGTCCTTATTCAGTTGAAGCAAAAATACAATGAGAACAAAAAGGGCATTGATAATAAAGAATGAAAAAACAGACGAGTCTCTCAATTCTTTCAAATCCCTGGAAATACGGGCCTAAAATTATGAGCAAATGTTTTTTAGTACATGAAAATAATATGAATAATAAATCCTGAAAAAAATGTATTATTAATACACAAACATTCATTATAAGTGATGTAGCATTATAAATCATTATATTTTGCTTTATAAAATGTTACAAATCTCAATTCAGCATATTTGTTTAGACTCATAAATATTTCAGAACTAATTTTGTCATTGGATTCAATAACAATACTAATAAATATAATTAGAAATTTTGTTTATATAAATTGACTTAATTATCATTATCATTATTACTGATGCCGATTTACCTCTTCTTCTTTATTGGCATCAATTGGATATAAATATTTGTCAAGTAGATCTTTCCAAAAAGATAATTCAGATTGGCTTAAAAAGTCAACTTCTCCTTTCTTTAAATCGGGGTCCTCTATCCAGTAAGGATTTATGAGATCGTCGCGTTTTTCCTAAAAAATGATAAGGTATATTATAGTATGCAAATATAATTAAATCTATCATTAAATTGTAATTATGATATCATCTCACTCTTGGAGTGGTGGAAAGTGTATCTGTTTCCGAATCTGATCCATCTTCATCTTCCTGGCCTTCTGCGACTGATACCAATGGGTCACCGGTAGTACTTCCTCGGAGCCCAATTGACAATTTACGACTTCTGCTTTGACCATGTGGATCAACAGTTCTAAAATATCAATTATATTTTTATTAATATTTATACTTTTTTCTATATATACCTAATGTATAAGATTTTAAAATAAATAGTCACTTTAATATAATTTTATTTACAAGCAGCTACATACTTCTCTAAGCTGTCTAACTTCTTTTCCATTTTTTCAAGTGTAGATGCAATGTGAAGAAGTTGCACTTTTTCTTCATTTGATTTTGGATGTGTGCACAATAAGCACTTAAATAATCCTGCAAATGAGAACTCAATCGACCCTTCTTCTTCATTACTGTTTACGCCTTGAAGAAAACCTATTAGCGAGCTTTGTTTAGCCTTCTTTTTGGCCTCTTCTGCTTCCTTCTTTTCTTGTTCAATTTCCTGTTTATAAATAAATTGTTATTAACAACTAATATTTTTTTGTCTCAAAAATAAAGTAATTCATGTATTTCTGAGTACCATGTTGAAAGTGATATTGTATAGCGAGTTATAATCGTTATTACTGACCTTTTTCGTTTTTTTTACTTGCACTTCTCGAGTACCCCAGGATACCACGTTAAGATTTATAACAGAGTATAAAATCAAAAGTAAGTACATAGAGGGAATGGATAAGAGATATATGATACCGGGGACGATACACCAAAATTCTTGCGGATGTAAACACGCTGCTATAAAGAATGAACTCGAGAGTGATATCAAAAATATAGCTGATGGTGATCCTATACCGTCCTCGCCTAACTGAAGCGCAGTACCAACGATTACAGCCATCATTATCATTGCATAAGCCGTCGACAATATCTGAGCCACCAATAACTAAAACATAAATAAAAAAAGTTTTATTAGTATCAACAACAAAATTATAAACAAAAATACTCAATATTAATTATGACATATCCTGCAGCTTATCAAACAATAGATTGTAACTTACTTCTAGTGGATACAGTAATAGAGAAGCTTAAACAGACTTACTTGATATTCTGACTTCATCGTAAAACATACGAACATAAAAATCAAGATAGGATATAGATTGTATTCAAAAGAAGTCCAGTTGTCGATTCGGAAAGCGGCCACGAAAGCACCCACCAACATAAGAAATATGGTACCAGGACCAAGGATAGTACCGCCCATCAACATCATCTGAAAACATATTCACATTGTAACTATAAAAAATATCTCACAATAGAATTAGTAATAGTTGACTGGGGGTTCTAGTTATAAATACCTGGTAAGCAATGTAAGGTGTCGAAATGTTGTCATTGATTTTGATAGTGTGTTTGTAATCGACAAGCAGATCCATAATGTTGGCTATAGTGGAGGGTACCCAACGACGACGTTGATTGTAAAATTCGTTGAAACCTTCAGGGCAGTGAGTGTAAGCGTCAGAAGCAGCTGAATATTCTACTCGGTAGCCACGTTGAAGTAAAAGCGTACACAACCATCGATCTTCTCCTATAAACAGTATAAAAAAATATTTTAATTAGTACTGTAATATGTCTTTAGTATACAACATTGGAATATGGAAACTTATAGATACCCTGATCGTATTGTACGTAGTGACGAGCTTCATCAGATCTCAATGTGTACTTTTTCATTACGTTATCGTCCATCAAGGCCTTTCCTCTGAAGAGAGAGAAACATCCAGGACTACAGAGTACGCAGCCAATCATATGTTCAGTCGCTTTTTGCAGCCAATGACCAATAGCGTATTCGAACATTTGATACCACACCATAGGACCTACAAGTATTTAAACATTAGCTTATTCACTCACATATTCTTTTTATTAAAGTAAGAAATCCGTATAATTATAATGATTATTAAAGTGTTTGTGTAATACGTACCAGACCCCACAGGATGAATACGTCCGCATGCTGCACCCAGGTTTTTATTTTTCTTCATTAAATCAATAAGCAAACGAACAGCGTGTGGTTGGAAATCAATGTCTCCGTCAAGCGTCAGCAAGTATGTATTCTCAGCCATTACTTCTTTGCGATCAACTGATATGGGCAATTCCATTAAACGATGTCCGAGTAGATAGTACATGTACATCACCTAAAGAATAAATAAGAGGATGTATTAAGTACTGCATAACTCAGCACATAATATTAAATATAGTGTTATTGATTTATTCGAGTATAATTTTCCACCTGTGACCAACGTTTTCTGTGACGAATTTTCGCTTTATCTTTCAAGTGGCAAATCATCTTGGTTTTTCCTGGTAAGACCCAAGATAATCTTCCTCCATAAGGTGCTGGATATTTCTTAGGAGGCCGGATACGAATTATGGTTTGATGTACATTGGAAGCAGCTTCATCTAAGGTATCCACGAGAAGTTTCACGAATCTGTTGACTTGGGAATCGTCATCACTGTGATCCGATATTTCAAATGCGTCGTCCAAGTAAATGTGAGCTGAAAAATTAATGGAAATATTCAATATATAAGTTGTTGAATTGTAAATATTTGTGAAATATTGTGAATCATAAATAAGCAAGTGTAATGATTTCAAAGTGGAAAAAACTTACTTTCAAATTCATAATAATCGGGATCGACTACTCGTAAATACTTTTGTGCTACTCTTCGGGCACATTGATCTTCGTCCAACCGGAGAATAGACTTCAAGAACTCCATCATCTCATCTTTAGTTTCATGCCACATAGTAGCGCATGCGTATATCCTGGTGATGGAGTCTGACGACTTAACAGTTTTAGGCGAAGATCCGGTATTGTCCGTATGCACAGATATTGTTTCGTAATATTCGTCACCTTTCTCTTTTTCGATTTCGGCCAAGTCCTGTAGTAAACAGAAAAACCTTTAATATTTTTTGTATTTAAATTAAGCGCAACAAGATTATTGTGAGTCATAGTAATGTGATTTCATACTAAAAAGTCACTTGCTGTGAGCACGACCCATGCAAATAATTCGAAAATTAGTCATTTATATCCATGAATACTTACTTCAGTTTTTACATCTCTTTGATCGTCTCGTTTTCTATTAAGAGCCATACTTTGATCAATAAGTAAACCATTGTACATCGGTAGCACAAACAATTTCTCTGTGGATGCCAAACGTTCTGCTTTCGGGGTCCAAATATGTATTGTGATCCACGTTTGGGATAGTAACCATAATAACCATACCCAGGCCATTTGACGCGTGATAAAGTCACTTAAGGAAAATACTGCAAATGAAATAATATATTTGTTTAATTTCCATTTTATTTGGATCTAATATATATAAATCATAAAATATTATGATACATACCTGCAGGACTTTCAAAAAATAGATAATCGGGTACCGTTCCGTGGAAAATGCAGTTATCACCATTTCTCAATCCACAGGCAGCTATCAAAAAGTTTACTACTAATGGTATCACCAAGTTTATAGGGAAAGCGTAACTAAAACCTTGAATGAGAATTTTACAGGCGAATTTTCCAAAAATATAACAAAAGTACGCGGCAAATATTTGTATCAGCATCACATAAAACGCGGACTTGTGAACCGCGGCTACTTCTACCGAGTCACCAGTGAGTGTAGCATTTACAAGATCAGGTATCATTGTGCCCCCTAGTTGAATTTGGATCTGAAATGAAAACAAATAAGTTTAAAACTCATATCAAGTTTACTCATATACACAAACTTTCATTAAAATAACAACGCGAAAATGTAACGCGGAATTGTTGAGTACTGTCCATAAGGTCACAAGTTGTAAAATTGTTGCCAAGATTACATTTACGTTATGATATTATATTGACTATCGGTGTTAACCTCTTTTAGATTTCTAAGTATATTCTTTTTGGGATTAGTTACACACATCCTTGTGCTACAATGACAACTTAATCTTAATTACTAAGTCTTAAAAGTATAAAATACATACCTCTTCTACGACAATATTATGAGGACCAAAACCGATATTGAAGAGTTGGAAAAACATTGAAGGTTCGTCGCCGTCCATCCATATACTGAAGAGAATACACAACATGAAGAGTAGGATTTTCCAAATGGATATAAATCGATAGGTATAGTATCGTGTGAAATTTAACTCATCCTTGAGTCTTCCTAGGCTTTTGATTATTCCTGGAAACCAAAGACAAAAAAACTGTTAGCATATTCAATTGGCGTTCTTACCTCTCACTTCGTTCTGGCGTTCTCACCCGTGAAAATTGTAATAATAATGTATATAATAATTTAGTATGTATATATAGTAGCTTAGGTAAGGATCTGCAAGTCATGAGTTCGCTTGCATCATTGGAATCAATAAAAAACATTTATAAAGGAGTATTACTAATACTATAGTATTACAAATAAACGTCCACTGAGAGAGCAAAGCAATAAATATGAATATTAGAAAAATAGCCAAGTATAATGCATATTTTTTTTATATTGAAAATAACGGTCGAGAACTCCTAAAGAATGGAAGTGCCACTGGAAGCCGATGATTTTTTTGTAAGCTCCTAAGTACTAAGTACCTCCTCACAAGTAAATCATTGTAAGAAATACTTTTCATACTTTAGTTGTCGTAGTTGTTTATCCGTTTTCTTGGATGATAATATTGCTAAACTTAGAGTATCAACATAAATGTTATCAAAGAACAACATAATGCTACCTGTTAACTAACTGTATATCATGTAACTTAATATACACCAACCGATTGGACTTTGCCTCGACACGTAATTCTCCCACCATCCCAGCGATATGCACAAAGATGCAACAGGTATGAGCCAGAGCACGGGCTTGTTTTCAAGTAGCGGCCACACGATGAATCCAGTGACTTGCGCTACGATCGCCGCCATGTCAACGATAACCTTCATGAAGCGCTTCGTGTCTTTCGAGCTTCGAGAAAGTAATCCAAGGATAGCCGGCACGACGCAGAGGCAGTTGGTGATCATAGCTCCCTTAACCACATCCAACTCTGGAAGGATCTTGAAAAATAGCATTGCCAATCCTATTGTGTGCAGAGATTCGGCTATAAATATCTGAAATTAAAAATATCTATGAATATATCCCTTTTCCTAAAAAAATCGTTACATATTATGAAATACATATTTTAAATTGTTGTTTAAGATTGGTCCATGTATCACAGGAAATAACTTTTTTGCCTTAAAAATAGGTGTAGGCGAGAACATACTTAAACCTTTATTTTTATACTGGCAAATAAGAACGTATGTATATTTAAAAATAGAATTTAAAAAAGTTAAAGTGAAAAAATCAATATCGCACCTATATATTTTTCTTATTTTGCGTTCTATGTAATATAAAAAAATCAAGAAAACTGCAAAAGTCGGTTTTAATCAAATAAAAAATATCATAACAGTATTCAGTTACTGGTTTCTATCGTTTCAGTAGGCAAACAACAATCCTTAGGTTCATATATGCGTAGTTTCCTTATATAATATTAGTAACAAACGTACCACAACAATTTGCACAACCGTGGGCCGTTTCGAAGATTTGAAGAAGCATATTCTGACGGACCGTATGAGGGTCCCTATCTCTGGAATAGCGAACGCTGCTAATATAGCCCACATCCACGCCACTCGCTCCTCGTCTGGTAAGCTTACTATAAATTGTTTATCTCTACCTGAAATAAGAAACAATATTATTGTCAGTAATACTGCTAAAATTAAGTATAATAGTAAAATTTAATATTCTTTCTAAATTTTGTAACGGGTCGAAGATACGTAATAAATTCGTTTATTCTATTAAATGCGTCAAATGCGCCATTTTGAAACTAATTCAGTCAAATCGTATTAAATTATAAAAATTAAAGTAATTTATTTCTTAAAATTGTTCGCCCATTACTAATCTGCAACTGGCGAGCGTGATAGACAATGTTCTAACCCTTTCTATTTTAAGACTTGCGGCTAGAAATAAGCCCCGAATGAGTTGATGATGAGGATGTACAACACGCATAATTAAAATGAAAAAATATGTTACTAATTACTCTATTCACGTACTTTGTAATATATTTATTAAAACTTTCATTAATCGTTACCCTGCTTCTAATAATTTGAGGTTGGCCTAATGTTTTTCTCATACATGAATTTATTAAAGTCATGGTAATAACCTTATTATTTAAATATCTTCACGAAGGTTAATCATTCTTCATGCCATCTTCCTTTATAGTCTGTGCTATTTTACTATGGCGTAAATTTTGTGTTAACTATCGTGTGATTCACTCAATGATGTAACATTTTAACAGGATAAAAAAGTACCCACCTAAATTTTTGTTACAAAAAGCTAGTCGCCTGTCCTTTCTGATCTGGGAAGTCATGAAGAGCATGGTGCCCTTGGCTATGACACCGGAACCCAGCACCACGATGAAGGTAACAGCATATGCCAGGATCTTGAGCATTCGAACCGTCATCTCCAAGCATTTCTGCTGCTCCATGGACACACTGTCCTGCTTCGGCGGGAATTCTCTGAACACGTCCCATCCTTTCGTTTCTTGTACTGTTCTTTGACTGAAATTGAAAAGTAACACAATTTAAATCAAATATCAATAAGCATTGAAAATAAGGGGCTCAACCTAAATAGTTTGTAAGAGTTTCAAATTTGTATTAAATATTGAAATATTTAATAAATATCTTATTATAGTGTCATTGGTGCAATAAACACACCTAACCAAATCAATGACTTAGAAATTATAGCAATGATTTCGCTACAAAAATGTCGCTAAGACTCTTTTAAATAATGTTTTCATCTCAGCTGTGTGATTCAACGCGGATCGCTACTATCAATAGCGGCAAGAACAACAACTTTCACACGCGACTCGGCCAAGAAATCTCGCTGATGCCGATCAGATCTACTACTACTTCCTTCTTGTAAGTTTCCGGTCTTAAATTGTACTGATAACCTTCACGCATTCAATTTTGCTGTTAATTTACACGGATAGAAAATCGTTACAATGCATAATTGTTTCGACATAACCGTACTTGCCTCGCCACTGTTGTGACAGTGGGGTTTACGTAAGTAATAGAGCCGGTATGACGGCGTAACCCAATTAGACGTTGCGAATATTGCAGCCGACCAACGCTGTAACACTCCTCAGACAATATAATTTTGAGATAATCGCACGTGATAACCACTCTTTGGTCTCACGAAGAAAAGCACTAGTATGTTTAAGTATATATTGAAAACAATAGGGTGACATCCCTGTAGTAAAGTATATTTTCATTTGGTACTTAACTACCCAGTTCCTATTTAAAGTAATATAGTTTGTAAATTTGGCATATATCTGTTTTTTCTGAAAATAGGACATTGAAGTTAGGGCTAATTAAGTTTATATTATTGAAAAAAGATAATTTTTAAAATAGGTATATTTTTATTGTTTAAATAAATCAGTATTGTCATATCATGACATTTCCTAACGATGATTATTGTTTTATTAATGCAGTAGGAACGTAATACAGAAATAATTATAATGTGGCATTAGTCGCCGATTCATAGCGTCCGGTAGGCAATAAATTAAATATGCCGTCATGTCCACAATCACATATATGACATTGGAAAGTCAGGCGTTACGCGACTGGTACCAGGTACATTGGTACCTGTGGCTCGGTGCAGAACACTTTCTTGTAGATCTAATTACGTGTAAATAATAATCGTTATAACATTATTACGAAGGAAGATATGGTATGAGGAACCCACAGTAATACATTACATGTTTGTAAATTTGAATATAATTATTTGTCCAATTACTATAACTGATACCTATAAACAATCGAAACAAATCAGAAACTATTTTCCTATTTTTATTATAAGCAATTAAGATATTTTTTAAAGGTTCGTCTTATCCACTTAATATACGTAACTACTTCATACCTATTCGATACCATGAAGTAATCATAATTAAACTTTTTTCACTTATAAAGTGTATAGAAATCATAATAAATTTTCAACTTTCACAATTTAATAATAACTTGAGTGCCTATATGATTCATAAATATGCCATTACCGTTAACTTCTTTAGCTGCTATTTTTACCTAATATTTTTGTAATACATATGTATGTAGCGTGGTTTTATCCAAGATGACTTTCATTCAAAACAAAAAAAACAGTGTTTTTACATAATTTCAGTTTAGAAAAAATAGTTATATTTTTCCCGAGTACCTGTAAATGCTACAGTAGTGAATAGTCCCATTACTGTAAATTGAATTATTGTTAGCGACGTATATAGGTTCTTCTAGGTCCTGCTTGTCACAATAGGTCCTTCTTTCGTTTTCACACATTTTGCGGATTTTAGACCGACATCACTGCACTACACATTGAGCACTTCAAAAACATTTTGTGTCGTTATTTTGGTAGGAATTAGTAAAGGAGAGAGGACGAATGTATGTGTTCCCCGTCCGAATATTGTTCAATAACTTATTGTTTTGTTCGATCGGGGACAGCAAACGGTGTGATCGCAATAGCGAAGTGCTGAAGGCACGCGTCGGCACCACCAAATGATCCGCTATTGTTCATCATGGGACAAAATGTGAATATTAATTTAGTATTTTCGCCAAATGGCAGTTACGTACCTACTTGTTTATTCTTTTAACAAAATAACGTATAAAAGGGAGCGCCACATATGAAGTAGGTGAGATTGTCGCTAAAACACATGGTCCTACCCACCCACTTATCGCCTCAATTAATAACCTAGTTCCTAATTGTTATTAAATGACTCACGAAGCATTAATTTAAATGAATATATTTTAGTAATTGTCATTAAAATTTAAATATTAGTATACCAAAATGTACACATAAAAAACACACGGTACCTATCGTAGATATATATGTATACCAATTTATGAATATAAACGAAAGTATCGATTGAAAACGTAAGTATTTCATGATTTAAGGGTGAAGGAAAACATTTTAAATGCCTGAGCATTAATATTTCAACTTTTTTCTTTTCTAAATTACCCTAGCAGAAAATCACAGAGGCCACCTGATGAAAATCAGTTCTCCGTGAACAATTTCATCATCAGAGAAATCGCTAATGCATTTGCGCCTTTGGTGGAGAGCTCTCTCTTTATCTTTACTGGAGAGTTCTCAAAAATGTGCAGAAATATTAAAACTACGCTTGTTTTAAACTTCTCGTTGTGGTAGATTATTAGATCCATACACAATAATATCATGAAAATAAAATATAAACGTTTCTTCAAAAAATTATATCGAGAACACTGTGCACCATTCTTCGTTCTGCGGCAGTGGCTTCGTGAAATTACACCGGTTGCTAATTAGTACCACACTCGCATACCGATGCTATGGTACTTGCTACCAAAATGAAAGTTAACGCTTTCTTCCAAAAATATTTTGTGCGTACACACAAAATGTTCAGGCACTTTTAATAGTCTATATGTTGTTATGTTTAACGATTTATTGGTAGTATCAAAGTACTTGAATTAACGAGATGTTTAATATGGTTGCAACCTTTTTTTGCCCACCGCATAGAACTAGTCTCTCCCAATTACTGGGGAAAGCCTGCAGGCTGCTATACCATGCTTTGTCAAAGCGGATCGGTAGAGAATATGTTAATAATACATATGCTGATTCGTGTATGCCGTCAAGTAAAAACCTGTTTACTATTTTGTTAACGCCATGGTTTTAAGGAAGAAATAAATGTAAATAGGTACCCATAACAAAGTTGTTTTTACCTGGCTGTGTAATAATGTATTAAAAATAAAATTGATTACAATAAATTGGAGTTCGATAAAAGGAATAATTAAAAATTTTATATTAAGTTTTTAAACAAAATAACCTGTCAGACAAGATGCACATTTGAGTACTCATAAAAACTAATTGATGTTAAACTTTGCTATTAAAATAATCAAATAAAAACTTAAAAAGCGTGGCCTTCCGTTTGAATCACGAAATCCAGACTTATATGTATGTTGGAGTAGAGTTGATGTCTTGGCGTTACAGTCACTTTATTTCAATATATGTAAAATAAACTTTAACATTATAATTACAAGGTTCAAAATCGATTATTCAAACACATCATGAAACGCTATGAATAACAATAGCCCGCTCAATGTCACAGGCGATCACGAAAACTTACGAAAGCCTCTGTGGCCCATGTGCATGTTTCTAATATTAGGCCTGAATGAGACGGGTTTTTCATTAAGTACATAATACTATGCAATGACGAGTTGCTATTATTTTACTCTAAAATATTTTTAATAGTTCGGTTTTATCAATATATGTCTATAATATAATCTATAATATAAAATAATATCGGACCTCACCTTGATCGAACGATTTGTATCTACGTCCCATTGAAATACCTATCTTTGCTTAGTCTCCATAAAATTTCGATATAATCAACATATATATAAAACACGGGGGTAACTGACAGAGCTATATATCAACGCACACCCGAAACCAGATAGCTTATTTATATAGCGTAAGTAAGCACTAAATAAAGAATTTTGCAAAATTTGGAAAGGTGTAAAATTGAAGAATTTTGTGGACTTTATTCAACTTTATAAATAAAGCTGCTTAATTTATTACAATGTTAAATATACTTCTACGCAAGCATAACTGCGGACTTACACTAGTAAAAACATACAGGCAAAGATAATTCAACATTCTTATAAACCGTTTTATTAAAAAATATTCATAATATTTAATTTTCTCTAGGTATACATAAAGCCTATCAGTCCCTGTATCGATAACGTGATTTGTTAGTATGCGAACCACCATCTCCAGATTCATGCCCGAAGTCCAGCGGTCAATGACCATGTCATAATACGGAACTTAGGAACGTATGCACTCTTTACTTTTACATATTTACATACACGACGTGTACTTCATGCGTACCCGTCGGTACTTGTAACCGAGAGCGCATTTTTCTTGCAAATTAAACTATAGTTTTATTTTAGAGTACAGAATAGTTAATACGAGAACGGTAAGGCAGAGACCAGACCCGTTGTAATCTAATATTCTCCTCACGCTCGACCCCGTGGCCGGTAGTTAAACACCAACTGTTTGTATGTTACGAGAAGGAGCACTACTTAAAATTATACAAAACTTAAAAAAAAATACTACTTACAAATTGGACATAATATATGATGCTGCTAATGGTCAATCTTAATCATTGTTTGCAATGATTGGTATTAGTTACCGTGTATTAGTAAAATTCTTTAACACCTCTCTCACTCTCTCTCTCTCTCTCTCTCTCTCATACCAGGTTCGAATCACTGGCATAAGGCTCACATTTTTTAGAAAGTATGTGCGTATTAAAATACAATAATTGCTTCTTTAAAGACAAAGAAACACTTCGTAAAATATCATACATGTTTCAGATTTCTCGATAATATTCTCAAAGGCGTGTGGACAGTGTGTATGAAAGCGTGTTTACTACTCCGAAATTGACCAGCATGATGAATTACATTTTATTTTTTTATCCTGAAAAGAGTCGTGTACCCTGCAGTAGAACAGTAATGAGATATTATTCATTTATTTATCAAAATATTTGGCATGTACACAAAAGCTTTTAAAATCATGTAGAGTTTGTATTATACAATACATTTAGGGTCAAATACAAATACCTGCAATTTGATAAAATAATTACTAGATTTCTTTATAGTAAAATTGTTTCCCCTGTTCAATAGCTCTAAAACATTGAAGGTAAAACACGATATTTTTATAACCAGCCATAAAGGTTATATATATTAGAATAAAACAAGGTTACATTTTTTATGAACATTTACAAACTTTGAAAAAATATGTAACAAATATGTTATTATATTTATCGTAAGCCTCAACTAAGTTTGAGATACATTTACATACGAACTGTAGTCTATCAGGTATCTTAACCTATGTCGCATTAACTCCGACATTTCTATTACCAGAAAAACTAAATTAGTTAGATCACTTACCCCCTCTAGTTTATGGTATGAAACATATTATTTCCTCACAGTTACATGGATTTTTAATAGAGAACGTGATAGATAATCTAGTCTAATACATTTTTTATTATTATACAAAACTTGCAAGCAAGTGTGCAGCCCACGTGTTGAGTGGTCGTTACAGTCCATAGACATTTATATCGAACCTAAAATAAAACTGAAGTCCTTTCGGAGGATGTACATAGACTCGTTGCTTCTCCTGTGGACTAAAATGTTTGCCTCACTTGTAAAGGCAGGCGCTAGTAAATGGTGTCAAATCTCTCCAACAGAAACACAACAATGTATCACGGTGAATTGTAAGGGCGGCAGTCACACCTTCGCGGTCCAACTATGGTTTTATCACCTATAATTCTTTGCTATGTTTTTTTTATTACCTGTATTCTAAGATTGAGAAGATTTATTAAGATTTCGAAGTAAAAAGAAGACTGGGATTTAAGATTAAGAATTTAATTCTAGGACTAAGGATTCGTCTTTTCTAATCATGAAATATTCATATATAGATTATAAAATACAAATACTACGAACTTTAATATCAAATAATCCTTTGTAAGCTTACTTAGCATGTAACAAAATGGCTTCATTATGACATGAAATGTTGTAAGCAAGTCGATTTGTTCGTTGTCCCGGCCTTCATATTTGCAGTTGATTCAAAACACGTTTAGCTTTTGCGCTGCATGCTTTTATGAACACCACAATTTAGAGACATATACACTATCTAATATTCCACAGAAACTATTGAATGACGTGAAATATATCCATTCTGAGATTTGTAGTAGGCATTAATAACGACACAAATCGCGATAGATGAAATCTAAGTGTAGTGGATACTCTGTTTTGTGAATGTGTAAAAGAGACCTAAATGAGACTTTTGACGTATCAGCTTACGACATAAAGCGTTTAAAAAGTTAACAAAACACGGATGATAATTTTAATAACACGGATTAGGCCCATATTAACATATATGACAAAGATAAAAAAAAATCGTGATAATCTTGCGTGCCTTGTGAAAAACTGTATGATATGTTTTTTTAACTCCACAGTGGCAATAACTGAGCAAGCTGGTGGTAAGTGTTCACTGGCAGCCATCAACATTAATACTTATTATATTGTATTAATAAGTATTAATGTTATTATCAACCCCAGTCAGACTTACTTAAGGACGGATATGAATGTATTGTTATTATCTTGAGGAATTAATTGCCAATACTACTACAGGTTACTATTACTAGTGTCTACACCGCCTATTATAAACCAGGAATAATTCTGGCCTCTAAAGTCAAATCTTGAAGTCGTCTGCTGTTTAAAATATACATGCATTTAGAAAATACAAAGACAAGCTGCAGCGAAACTATTTCTACCATAAACCACTTAGCGTGAACAAGTGGGGCGCAAAAATGTGGCACAGTCGTAGCTCGATTGAAAGTTGTGTCGTCAGAGTTGACAACCTTGGCATTTGAGCGGGTTCCGGGCCGCACTGACCGAGCTACCGACCTCTCATACTAACCAAATCAATTTATTGTTCTTTTTAGAATTCTTTATAACAAAACAACTAAATAACAACATATGGTACTTTACGATAACGACATAAAACATAATTTTGTGAATCTACCTCTATGAAAGTACTTAAACTTTTGACTATTTATATAGTTTAAAATGACCCTACGATTTGGTTTCCGTGTCATACATACGTAATCAATTCTATAATATATTCATCAATGTATCGTATAATACGGTGACTAATACTGTAACTAAAACTTAATAACATCTTTTTATTCGATTGAGCGATTTGAATAATATTATTTTATGTCATGATTAAACTATTTTTTAATATTTTCTGTGTAGATACCTGGTATTTTTATAATACGATAAGCCATTTTACGACACTTCACAAACACTGTAATTTATATCGTAAAAATCACAATATAAAAAATTAAAGTATTTTGAATATTGTAATAAATCTAAAAACATAACACACATATGTTTTTAGATATAAAAACAACTTAGAATTTCCATGTATAAGAAACAAAAAACAGCTTTTTGATTTGATATAAAGATATTGATTTCTTTTCTGTCTATTTCCTCGCATATTATGCGTAGTACAAACTACATTTATACAGTATGTTGGTGACTTCAAGCAAAATGCAGCTTTTGCTATTGCTCAATGCCTATTGCTTCGGCAATGGGAATGTAATGCGTTCCAAGTCTGTGATGTGGCGCTCCAACCACATTATTGCGGTGATATGAAAATTTAATTCAACTTAGTCATGTGGGCACAAAGTTAATGTATTATACCTACATTATATTGCAATATATATAGGTATATATACAAAATAAAGTAAGTTTTATAAATAACTTACAGATTTGGTTCCTGTAATAACTCTTATAATAATATTTTTCAAAACATATTTAATGTAGAAACACGGGTCAATTAGAGCACTATTATGTATGTAGATAGAAAGATAAAAGAAAAACTAAGTACTAACCTGCCACCATAAATGTCGTTATTCAGCGGCAACAGCTCGTCGTCCGAATTGTCGCTCGTCTCCTCCCGCCTCCCCTTCCCCCCTGACGCAGCCATTTTTGTTTATGCGCCTGTAATGTTGAAAAAACAATAAATAAGTTTTGTAATCGTTTATTACTTTTAATTGTGTACGATATATCGTGATAGTACAGTGAGAGTACATATGGAAACGAAGACTACTGGCTGATCTGTTTCCATTACAGATAGACAAAAACTTTAAATGTTGATTAGTATAAGATTTCTTTGTCGGTTTTTTTTCTTTAATTTTTAACTTTAATCAGTATGGCATGCCTATTTCAATTTATGATAAAATATGAGAGAAGTGGGTTCATATACCTAAAGAAATTAAATCCAAAATATTTTTGTCTCAGATCTATATACCTACATGTTCTTATTATCTTATAGTATTTTTAGATACTTGACTTAATGTAGATACATGAAAAAGTTTTATACTTAATTCTATTCTTATAACATATTTTTATTGTGTACCATTTGGAAAATATTTAAAATGATACTTATTTATCATAATCTTCCGGACTAAATTCATAAAATTATGTTTGTACCTTAACTGCTTTCTTGTTTTTTCATATCTAACAACTATTTTAGCGACGAGTCAACAGTCACGTAGACAGCACGTAGTGTAAAAGTACTTACACTATGACTTTCAAAAATTTGAGACACTTTCTTCTCAATCCATCCATCCGTTTTACTATAAAAAATGCAATGAAAACTAGGTCTAAAACAATACAAATGTAAAATTGTAGTTTAGTGGGTTATCATATACATCAGGGATGTGTCTAATTAGTATAAATAGAATATGAAATTGTATTAAAATAAAAAAAATCTTGGTTATTTTTAAACAACACAGGTATATTTTTTTCTAAGTTGTTTTTATTTGTATAGTTGTAGTTACATTTTGAAATATTTGAAAGTATATCAGTTGTTACTTATTTTTATATTAATCATTAGCTCTGGAAGATACTTATAGTGGTACAGCAAACATAACACATGAAAGAATGTCTTCTAGTCTACACAAGTCTTAAAAAATAATATATGCTTTACTTAAAGATTAAACTATTTGCCTACACATAGTTTTCTTTGTATTCTATATCTTTTTGAATAATCCGCAGGAGACTGTGACTGTGTGAATCATGTCTGCGTATGCCTCGTGCATTCCTCGTAAGTAAACCTTCGACCTTGCCGGTCATTCATCCCTTGTGGACTTCATAAAAGCCAATGAAATAAAATCACGGAAAATATTTTCCTTATTACTTTGAATACCTACAATACAATTCAAGAGACAACTATTTGGAACTAAGTATTTACATTAGTACGAAGATAGATTAACTATTCAAAGAAAAATGGATATAGCAGGAAGACAAGAAAAGTATGGTTTCCTGTTAAACAATATGCTTACGCTTACAGTCACACACACATTTTAATTGTAATAAAAGTAGTTATGCACGCTACTTATAATGACGTTAGTGAGTAGGTATGTCATGATCAAAAGGTTGAGGTGATGTACCCAAACAAATAAATACATACTGTTATGTCAACATCATTCTCATTATTTAGCAAATGCATCTTTGAGTTTAAGTAAATCTACGTTATTATACCTCACCTTGCTCATTTTAAAAAAGAGCAAATCGGTCCTAAGCTACTGCTAAACTGTTAAAACAATTGCATCGTTACTCCTGCATCAGTCGGACGTTATAAAATATTATCATGTTTATAAGTATATGCGAAAAATCTAATATAAAATATTTTATCACTCTACAAATCAAATGTGATAATCAAAGAAATTTCACTAAGCGGCGTAATTTTTACAATGATTTATGTTCTGGGTCTGACGCGTTGAAGTCTTTTCTGTAGCACGGTGTCGTAATTTAGTGTCAGGGTGTCAGCAATGTCACTTAAATGGTGATTATTAATTATTGGCACGTTTATCGTACTTTTAAGGTCTTT